>MNPL01023428.1:0-33256 GCA_002081605.1 Tropilaelaps mercedesae
ATATATATATATATATATATATATATATATATATATCGCACTTTCTTAAATATAATCATATGTTTTTCGTCAGAAAAGCGTATCTTGTCTCTAGCTTAAGCGTATGTCAGTTACTTCGTTTATTCTGTTGCGCATTTTTCATCGATTCTCTGGTTCACAGTCAAGCCTTTCTACTTGTTTAAAGCTTCAACTTGCTCGGTTTATTTCAGAATCGGCTCATGCAACTTCTAGAGAGCTATACTAGAATATCGTCAACAGCTCGATGCAGCCATGGGAAGTATTGTGACGTAAGCGCATCCGGGTTGATAACCGAATCAACATTTCCGTGCGAAAAGCGTCTAAGCCATTTCGCGAGCTTTTCCGAGATTAGCTTACTTGGTAGTGTCTCTTCTTCTTTTATACTAAATTTTTGTGGGCTTGCATCTATAGGTAGAATACTCCGATGGCATGCATTAATTTGATCACCATGGCTAACAACGATATCCAAAGTGCCGTGTCTTGCTGCTTGAGCGATCGAATGAAAACTTCAATGCTGTGTGAAGAATGTAATAGACATATCCGCGGACGAAAGGCGAGTACTTTCAATGAAGATGATTCCATGTGACTTCATACGTATTGGTATGCACTAAGGATGTATAAGATGCCTCGCTGCTACAACAATTCGCATTGATGATGTCACGGCAGATCAAACTGGCCCACATAATATAGACAAGTCTGAAGGCGTTTGTCAATGCCGATTCCTCTAGTGGCGTGCTACCAGGAACGTGGGTACCCATCGTACTTTGAAACATTACCGGGGAGCCAAAGAAAAATATGCGGAAGAAGAATACAATAAGACATCAATAAAACAACAATATTAACAACAACAAAAAGGAATAAACTGAGAACTCTTCTCGTAGCTTTACTAGAACAGTGGAATCGAGTCAGCAGAACCCAGCGCTGCTGTTACCGCAGAATGTCCGGTCGTTTATGACTGTCGTAGCCACCATCGCGCGTCATAGCCGTCTATACGTGGACCACTAGAGCTGTCGCCTGGAACCCGTCGTCGTATCGTACTGGCATTACGACTTCTGGTTTCTGCCGTTGCTGTTTCCGCTGCTAATTCCGGCACCGCCGCTCCCTGTCCATCGAAATATATATACATATATATAACACCTTGCGTTTTCGGTCACTCTGACCGCTCTTTCTCGTGTAGCTTGCTGTAAACGTGTTTGTGGGTAAATACTTTCGGGAAGAGCGCATTTTGCCGGGTTTGGTTATTGCTTCTGTTGTCTCTCTGTCTTGTCATGCTTGCTATTTCATGGGCTATCCATAGTAGGCAAAGGAGGGGACAAGGGCATTGTCAAGTGAAAAGGACAACAGTCATAGGCGTAGGCGGCCGTGGCAACTGTGGCCGCGGGTTGGTTACATACACTGAAACAAAGCTCATGCTGAGCTTCACTCATTCTGCCATTGTGTCGTCGCAACGAGGGCCTTATCGTTCGAACCTCTAGCTCCGGTGAGGTGTGCTATCAGACGCGATTTTTTCCCCTGTTTGTTAAATTCGTCTTCTCTAGCAAGCAATGACATGCCCACCATCATTTATCAATTACTCACTTGTTTCCATGGGCCACACACGTACACATACACGTCGACAACCACCACACGGTCATACACGTACGCAAATGTTAATGGCAATCGATGTGCCACTGTAGACGTTACGCTTTGGTGTCGAAAGCAAGCACAAAACTGGGCCTACGAAGTTTTTCAACAGTGTCACAGCCCCTGTTGTTTGTGCTGTATTCAGTGCGGGGCTGTCCAACCACGTCCCTATCATACGCTTCCACTTCACAGAAACACGCGCAAACAGATACATACAAAGCCAGACAACATACGAGAGTTTCCTCAATTTGTGTCTTAGGTAGCGTATGGGGTTGTTGCGCAGTGAAGGGTATACGACCGCTTGTATCACGTCTTCACAAGAAGGAGTGACCGTCGCCGTCTTCATTACTATAGCACACACACGTACGCAAGAACGGGCGAAATGGCGCTCTAATTTTTAGCTAAGTTTAGATGCCGCATTACATCTGTTTGGAGTAAAACAAGCCGAGGTTAGAACGGAGCCAAAATGTAGAACATAAAAAATAATAATCCAACCTGATCGTTTTGCAGTTCTTCAAAAGGCCACGGAAGATCTCGTCCTAATAGGTCCTATGTTTACCTATTGTAACCACAAAAAGCATGCAGAAAGAGAGAAAAATGTGAGTAGGGTCTCTGTTTAAATCTTCTTAGAAAGGCTTTAATATCTGAGATAAACAGAACTTACAAGGATTTAAGGGGCATGCCTCTCTAATAAAAAAAAGTGGCCGCGATGATCCAGGAAAGTCTGCAACAAGCATGAGCTTTGAGCGATGAGGGCAACAAATGTACACTAAACCTCTGGTCTGTCTCAACATCATGGCGCAAAATGGTTATAGCTTCACTGCATAACCATTAATGTTTTCGACTCACTGAGCATACCAAGTTGCAATTTTCTTTTAGATCTCCGACAACGAGTTGAGGCGAGCTTCACTGTATATAAGCATGCATACTGAAAGATATGTTGGGAAAATATGTTGGTTAAAATGGAGGGATAAATTTGTAGGGGCTACGGTGGTTATACACAGTAGAAAAGTAACATCAATCTGTACTATCTAATTGTTTCTTGAAGATAAAACAAACATGCACAACACTGTTGACCCTGACAATTATTGTGACATGGCATATGACATAGCATATAATATAAAATATAACATAATATATAGCATAGCATATGTCATAACGTCATGACGTACCATAACACAACATGAAATAATGCAAAATAATTCAAAGCAATTTTTTTTAAATGAGACATAACATACGACATATCAAAACGTGTGGGCTAACATAATATAACACATAACATAACATAGGACTGACATAACATATGACATAGCACATATAACATAACGTAACAATTCAGAGCGATTTTCTTTTTTTTTGAGATGATGAGAGCATTTATTTGTATGCATTTTGTATATCAGCTAAAGAGGCGTTCTTGGACTGGTAAACATATCGTCGCAGATTTGACGCTTTTAGAGACCCTGCCCGGCTATGTAGTCATGAGGTTAGTATCAAGTTTGGGCATGCAGATTTGCTGTTTCGCCGCCGTCAGGCATATTGCGAACTGCTTGTAGATTCTGAATGCGTGTATGTGACGAGTGTGCAGAGCACCCGCTTAGTTCGTTACTGTTTGCTCGGTAGACAGTCTGTGAATCTTTATGATAGATGGCATGCATGTGCCGTTCTGCTGTGGAAGGCATTATGGGATAGCGCGCACCTCGAATTTGCTCAGAACTGAACGTAAGCGTGGTTCGCTTGCGGTTTCGGTCGCTTGCGATGGTGGTAATGGAGATTATGGTGGTTTTCAGTTGTCAGTTAGACGGGGCCAGATGATGGTGACGCCTTTCTTCGGTCAGATGTCTGCTGGTTTATGTCCTTGCATTATCCTTCTACTGTAGAGCGTAGACTACTGTAGAACATCGTTTTGAATGAATTTCTTTTATCGCATTGTTTGCTGACAACTAGCAAAAAAAGTAACGGAAGAAATACGTAACTTATCACGCTGTAAGCTGCATATGCTGTGGAGTTTGGTTAATGGAAGCGATGTTCCGTCTCTCTTAGGGCAGCTTTTTTCTAACAGAGATTCTGAAAACGCTTCAGTTCCAGTCAAAGTTTTAGGTATTTCAATGCTGTTACCGGGAGAGGTAGAGAAACATAATATTACTTGTATTTTTGAAAACATCAAAAGAACGTCAGGGCGTGATGTGGGGCAACGCCAGGAGTGTTGAAACTAAAGGGGTCTTGGTCGACATGCATAGGTACTCGCTGCTAGCATCTAAAGTAATAAGTAGACAGCAGTAAAAGCTTCTTGTACATACACTTGCTTGTTCAGCTCAATGCCTAGCTTCTTTATTTGAGGCAAAATTGTGCACCACATAAATATTTCGCATATTCAACAGAAGCATACGTTCAGTGTTCCATTGTTAATCACATTGGGCGATTTAATCACCCGTACAAGCACCGGAATTCTGAAAAAATACTAAATTTACCTGTTTCAGCTACATATTTTATCATACCTCGAGTACACATAATGCGGCCACCTTGAAAAGCGGTGTCACGGACATCAGAATGTTTTTGCGAAACATTGGTACATTCCGCTGTGCGATGGACTTGTTTTTGGTGTGCATTATTCATTTTCTAGCTATGAAGATTCGTTGTCAGGTACCTCGGATAAAGCTTTAATCAGGTTTCAAGATGCGCAACGACGAGTGATTCCTGGCAACGGTACGAGCCCATATTGGGAAGCTGTAAACCGGAGACCGCAAATGGCGTTAAAAAAGTGGGTCCTAGAAGTACTTACAGCTAATTTAGAACTGCTCGATAAAGCATGATATATCGTTTTTCTTACGCGCGGTTCAATGTGTCAGTGTTTCGGAAAAGCACTTCACCAGCTTAAAGATTAATCTATCAGCCCTATAAGTGTGATGTTATCAGTACTTATTTAATACTACTTTGTTATCATAGTTCCATTACGACGACGCGCACATCAACAATAGCTAGTTGGTTGTTCACGAAAATAAAACTATTCGTGTGTTGAATCGATTGTGACTTTACAAATTTCTGTGTCTATTTTTGGTGATATTTTACAACACACTCATTCTTGTTGGCTATAATTCGCCCACCATAAGCTACATCTATGATATAAGAGTCTCATTGCATAGAATGTTGAGCCAGTTTTCGTTCGATAGTTGTTCTACCGGGGACATATATACAACGCTTCAGCAAAACACAAAACGATGATTATAGGGATGATACCTTCCTACCTCATCTTCCGTTGAATGGTGCGTACACTTTAACCAAATTAGTGAGAAGGTTTCACTTGAATTGGGTTAGTAAGGATAAGTAATTGCTGTTTGTCGAAGCTATGCAGAGTGACATCGCGGAAATGACGGCGTTGAAATTGTCGTTTTGCGCATTCTTAAGAAAAAAGAAGTAATGAAGAACCCCTTGCACATTCATTCGAACACACACATCATATCATAGTATTCATTGAAGCACACTATAGGTCACAACACAAACTCTGTGCCGCCGCTGTTTATCACTGCCCACCTTTATTTGTGTGAGTGCGGCTGCAGTATTATTTGCGAGAGTCATACGGCTAAATGCCTTTACGTCATTTCGCTGACTTAGCTGGTCTAGTTTAGCATAGGAAGAAAGGTTTCTTAATTTACATGCGTGAAGCACTCATATATTCATGCTCGTGTATCATATTATAATGTGGTATTCGTTCTTGTAGCAGTTTAGGTCAATATCCGATTACGCTCGATTATGTCCTGACATCAGAACTGTTGGTTTTATGACTAGTGCGAACTTTGATATTTGACCGTAATTTAACAAAAACCGAAAGGGGTTTTGAAATAAACGCTTATATGTTGTTTAAATAAGCTCCGAGCAGGCGTCGTATTTGCCGCCAAGTGTGTTCATCGCTCTGACTTAGTGTGTGCGTTCTGGTAAACTCTTGTTTGAAAATGCCAGCTTACAGAAACAGTTTTCGACGTAGTTATATTTGAAAGGAGACTGTCTATCGAAGCTCCTTCCTAATGGCACAGAAAATAGGCTAAATCTCTTTCTTGCTTCACTTTTGTTTATTTCTGATCGCGGAGCTTAAAAAATCTAGACTGAAAACTAACGCATACTAAATTCGTGCAATACATACTATAGCTACCATATTAAAGAGAACCATGTAGCTGAAATCATATAGACCAAACCATATGGACTAACTTTTTGATGAAAACCAAAAAGTATTACTCTCGAGTCGTAAATTGAGTCCGAACGTTTTTTTGTGACAATGTTGTTTAGGCAATCGGTAGAACACGGCAGCGATTCCGTTGGCGCAATGTTAGTTGCTTATTGCGCCCTTGGCATGAAGTTGACAACGCATGTATCGTCAAACAGGCGTGGTCTTTAGCACTTTACTGGTGCGGGTTCAAGAGAGCAGCTGATGGTTTAAGTCAACATGTGGGTGGCTTAATGCGGTTTGCTTCTGTTTAGTTAGTAAATACATTACATTCTATCACCTTTTACCGCTAGAATGGACACAAATGGGATCATGTCCGCACGAATTTCGCACACTTCGTACTAAACTCTTGTTAGCTTTCGCAATCCATTCACAAGATTTTTTTCCTAAATTACGTTGTATCTCTTTTAGCTAACGTTTTACCTGAACTAGTTTAGAGAACTTAGCAAAACCCTTTGACAAGCTAAAATAGCGGGGGAAAAATTTTCTTCAATTTAACCAATGCATATTTCAGAGTATATTATGAATAGCACGGTTTTTGTACGCGTCCAGTTTCAAAGTGATTAGTTCCAATGGCGCGAATACAAGTTGTCTGGGAGCATATTCATATGAGATCAAGCGGGTGCAGCAAAATTCGATCGGGAGTGCCATCTGTCTCTCTGTGTCGTTTCATTTCTCGCGTCATGCTTGTCCTGGGCTGCATTTCGAGACGATCATTATTTTGACCCTTTAAGCATATACACAACGTGCGACTGACTAGCGCTACGAGATTATCTCATGGACATAGGGCCAAGCTCATGTCAGGCGCCCTGAAACGGTAGACGTATTCTGCTGTATGTCAGCCATCTGCCCGCCGAATTTACTTATCTGATTGTAATACTGGTTTGTAATCTGCAGCCCCAAATGGCTGTTTGCGATGCGCCGGCGCTGGGCACGTGAACAACGGTCTGCGTAAGCAACACCAGATGAACAATCTTTTACGATGTGTAGAGAAGTATACGCGCGGCGGCGCGTGGCGTCCTATCATCTGAATTGATACATTGTATGCACTATCATTAACCTGCATAACATAATGTTCATTTGTTCGCTTACCGTACCGACGCCGCTCTCTTTTCTGTTCCTCTAGAATTTCAGCGATTGTATCGCTCGTGTTTCTGTTAGAATTGACAGAATAGAAGAAAAATTGTGTTCTAGACACCGTGCGTCGTGTGAGAAATGGTATGGAGCACATCATGTGATGGATTCTGTTTATGATAAAAGTGGTGAGGACCAGAAATGTTGATGGAGTCAGTACATTGACAAAGGCGCCGGAGAATGAGTACTGCCAAGTTGTTGATATCGTCACAAAATATTTTTTTCACACTGAAATCAGTCTTAACTGTCTCATCTGTTCTTCAAAAAGTTAAGCTTCATTTAGAGTAACACCCCGAGAACTCTCCATCAGTTACAACTTTTTAGTGCTGGGACACTTAGGATTTAAAATAAACAAGTAAATATAACAAAAATATTTGTTCATAACCAAGATTTTGATAGGATTATTTAGTTTAGTTGACATTCGTTATTTCAGTTAAACTTAATTGGATTAAGTTAATTCCTGTGAGCTTAGTCAATACATCTTTCGAGCAACATTTTCAAATTTTCTTCTAAAGTTAAAACCGTTAATAACGAATGCCTTCAAAGTTATCGCTCAGATTTAATAACTATTTAATGATTCCCTTCTGTATGAGGTTCTATCAGCAAAACCTTTACATGTGCACATTTAATAACAATTTGACATAACCTGATTTCACTTATGCTAACAGTCTTAATTATTACAAAGGTAAGCAACCAAGTCCGTGTTGTAGGTCGAACTATCGGCCTGGCCTTCAACAGTAAATCCTAGAAAATACCGCTGGCAACGGCAAAGTTACCCAAATATCACCGATTTAAAAAGCGCTGAAGGCCCAGGCATTCGGACCCTTCATAAAGCTTCGTGTACTTTTTTTGCTTTTTTGAGTTGGAGGTCCCCGGCGGGTTGTTCTAGGAGCTTTGAAGATGACGTGACTATAATTCGTTGAGAAGCAAGAAACAGACCACAACAGCGTTGCCAGAGGAAGAAACGTGCCGGAACGCAGCAGTAGACTGGAACAGCGCAAAATGGAAACAGATGCATGGATCGGTTTCGCTTTGTCTCTGTTATGCAAATATATGGCTTTTGACGTATACATGATGTCTGTAACGTTTACTTTTGCCTAACACTGCAGCTAAGAGGAACTATTGCGAGAACCAGAAGAATGTGTGAAACGAACTATGGGCGGAGATTATCTTCATACCCGACCTTTTTTTAAAATATAAAAGTAAGCCCAAGCGGCCAAGCGTTTGAATAGTGACGCTAAGCTTGATGCATCTTTTTTTTGTTATCGGTTTCGGAGAAGGCATGATATCCATGCGTCATTGGTGGGCTGCAGTGACTAGTGTGGGACTCGCAAACCCACTAAACCCTATTCCTCCCACCTCTCTAGGTTCCAGACTGCGTTAGCATCATTTCGAAAAGCTTGCTGAACCTTTGCAGTGAAATAGAAGTGAGGCCAGAATAAATCCAGATCGTATGAAATAAGCGTTACCAAAATGTGACAGGAAAATAGCCAATTAACTAATCCAGATAAAAGCGACCATACTAGGAATACTACTACCGTCGCGACGCCGTTTAAAACGGATTATATCATTGATTTTCGAAACGAGACTTAATTTCGAATTAAGCTTAAAATTTTCTTAGTGCCCCCAATAGTACTATGACAGCATAAATAGTAAATTATCAGTATCGATTCCAGGTGATGTTGAAGAAAAGAGGATGGATCGAAGAGGCATAAAAACTGAGGCAAATGAGCAAAAGAGCAACCAAGAGATTGGCGTCGTTAAACAGTGCATAAGTCATGGTTTCGCGGTCGATCTTTTCGAGTATCAATAGTATGTGTAACATAAGCTGGTCAACATCGGGTCCCAGATGCATAATGTGGAACAAAGAAAACACTACTACTAACATTAGTGCGTACAATCCACTGTAATTCGCGTGCAGAAAAAAGGATCCACGAAAACATGTACCTACATGTAAATCGCATTTCTGTCTAGGTAGTACCGGGTAAAGTGACTGATAGGTCTCTAAATAATGAAGAAGTAAAGATTACCTCGAGCTCGATGGCTTGGTGCATTCGTATGCGCTTTGCGACTGGAAAAGACACGTAGGTGCACGTGTTCGATCCCCGCTAGTGCACATTTATATTTATATGGGGTTCGTCTTACGAAGTAATGCAAAAACTGCCATCGTGGACGTTAAATGTTGTTTGATGGTCAGCTTTAAAAAAAAATATAGATCACCTTATCACGCGCAACAGAGTCGGAAAGGGAGAGTTGTTCTTAGCGTCGACTATGGCTTTTCTAACATTGAGCACAAAAAGTGGTAGTGGCACAAAAATATTCGCTATGCTCCACGAGTTATTCGCTCATTTTAGATTTCATTTTACGAGTCTCAAGTAGTAGTCTATGACCTAAAAAGGCCATACTCAGCAAAATTAGATGAACAACGTTTGTCTGGAATGAAAAAAACAGTATTGTTCAGTCAACTTGATGACTAGATCTTGATTTACACAGGTCCAAAATACAGGGATGACGTGATAGACGCTTTTAATGCAAGTGCCTGTACGGCTCGAATAAAAAGGTCGGTCTGATGGCCAGAGCATGCATTAAGACATCAACACCAAACATCCCGCCAAACCATATGAGGCTGACGCAAATGACCTCCATTTACCATTCTTTCGGTGAGACAGATAGAGGCCCATTCATCATCCTTTCTCAGCATATCTCTAGTCAGCAACCAGAGGCCTTATAGCCGACATGGGGGATAACCTATGCGTCTTGGTCTTTGGATATTCATTAATTTGGCACAACCTCTCGTCCTTACAAATTTTAAACATTTAGAAATAATCCTTCGCCGTTATGTCGGGCACTGCCGACTTATATTTTTAGGGCTGACCATCGGCCAACGTTTAACGTCCACGGTGGCGTTTTCTGCATTACTTCGTACAACAGACCTCGTAAATGTAAATGTGCAATGACGAGGATCGAACTCGTGAGCCTATGTATCTTGTCCAGTTGCAAGGCACACGCGAACGCACCAAACAATGGAAACGCAGTCTGGCGTAAAGGTCATTGTCTGGATTGATGTATTCAACTGATCCTTACTGTTTGTTTGTAACAATAACAAGCCTTTATTGATTATGAAGCGGACTTGGACGGCCGTGAACACGATATTAATTTTAAGCCTATCGAGCAATCTCCTAAATAGTACGGCACGATGAAAATCTCCTAAAAACTTCGCGCTAATTTACGCAGAAAAATGAACTCGGTTCCTTTACAACTGCTTGAATTACACTGTGTGTCAGAACTATGGCGCAACACTTAGCAAAACACGCTTAAGTCGCCCATTTCATTCCATTCCAACGTTCGCAGCATGTACATGGAGACGGCTCTACGAAACGTATGACTCAGTAGCGCAAGGTCGCTACTCTTATGGCGCTGAGCTACAGCAAGGATTTGACGGGAAGGATTACAATATAGGTTCCCTTCTAGCCGGTTACACTCGGCCTAGAGTACGTTTTTAACGGTTTTACCGAGCGCTGCCTACAACAACACACGCGTCGAAGTTAGACGAGTTTCTGCAAAGGTTGAGCGGCACATGGAGACGTTCTCTCGGTGCGCAGCCACTTGAAACGTAATGAATATCAATTATCTCCATAAGTCTTCTACAATCTGTCATAAAACGTGGATACTCACGTACAGGGATAATCGCGTTGTGACACACAAAACAGATTGTATGCATGTTAGAAAACTGGAAGAAGATATAATCCTCAGCATGCATCAAGCATGAATGCTTCTCAGCGCATAATTTATTACTATGCATGTTACATATTTCCACATATATGACGTTATAAACAAGCTTGTCAAATAAATGGATGAACCCATGCACTTACCGCGTAGATAAGTACGGTGCACGTTTGCATTCTTTTCTCTACAAAATTAAGCTACTGCCAATGAGCCTAACAAAACATGGTATAATTAATTTAATCAATATGGCAGAAAATTAAGTTTGAAGGCGACACCGTTTGACGGCATAGCAAGAACAACAACAATACTGTCGCCGCCTCTCAGCAGACAATCAGTTTGTGAAGCACGCTTCACGGCCTGTTACCATTCGCGCAGTTCTTGTCTAGCATTATTGTCCGATTCGTGTGAAAGGAAAATGTTAATAACAATCACAATGACAACATCCTATCCTGCGAAGGTCCCGGAGTGAAAATTATAGAGTTGCAGAAGCAAGTGTAGTGCGAGGAAAAGCCGTCGAGGAAGAGAGAAAGGATTAATTTTGTTTCCTTCGTCCATCGGCCGTTCGTTCATGCACGCGCCTCTTGTCCGTTTATCTGTTTCTTGCTCGGTTTCGCCCGGTGTCGTTTTTCTCCTTTGGCTCAATCGTCCTTTGACAATTAATTTCAATTACATCCTAACTCTACGAAAAGTGCCATCGGAAGCACGGCATCAGAGCTGCGCACGGCTTTAGTGAAGAGGCAACAGCGCAGGGCACGTAGCTCTGTAGAGCGAAGTCGACCCGCTGCTTCTCATTGTTGAGGAATCGAACGCAACGGCTTCGTACGGGTAGCTCATACCAGTCGTTCTGATCCGCCTCTATCGGGAGAAGAGACAGGTTTGGTTTTGTGCAATAGCTCACTCCGCTCTTTCAGGCCTGCATCAAAGATGAAACAAGGTGGATCGTTACGACCACGCCCACTGCTTGATTTTTCCGTCAGTTGCTTCATTGGCCCTCTGTCTGCTAATGGGAACTTTGTCTGACTGGGTGTTTGTTTAAGTGTTTGCTTGTTCCGTATTTTGGTCGTTGCAAGGAATTCAGTTCTCGTTTACCTTTGCTGAGTCTTGATTCGTCGAATGAGTCGCTCCTAGCGAAAGACAATTTTCTTCTAGAGAAAAAAAAGCGATACGGAAGAAGGAACACTGACCTGTTGCTCTAACTTCTGTGATGTCTCATTATACTTATTTGCCTCGAAATAATTGCAGATGAAACATATCGAAATGGTAGCTAACTGCGTGACGTGACCCGATCTTGGTTAGAGATTACACATCTGCTAATGTTGAATCAATTGGAGATTGAATACGAAAACAAATATGCACCGGTTCTTGATAACAATGGTCAAACGTCAAACGTCAAATTCTTAGAAACAATCGGGAAATCACGTTTCTCTTTTTGATTGGGTTGGATTAAAATGCGCCTTTACCGTTACGCGATAGGTGAGAAAATAGCTATCGTGGGAACGACAAAAGCCTCGAAGGAATGGAAAAGGTCTTCATAATGAGGCGTTACCGTGCTTAATATACGTGCAATAGACTGCAAAACGCGAAGTCTTAAATGATAGATGATACAAGTTGATCAATATCTGTACCCATTGCATCGAAATAATTTTAGATCAGATGAGTCATTTCTATGTGAACGAACCTTTAAGATAGTCACATGCGCACTCTTAGCATACGTCTTAGTGGTATTCGAAACTGCACTGCTGCATTCAGAAGTAGGCCATATTATCAAAACGCATAGATGTATCAATGGACGCTTGTCACGCTACACACAATGTGTTTCGTCCGCATCTATTTCCGATTCAGTGCACATTTGGAAACTAACAAGTAAAAACGACGTCATACATTTTTTCTGCTTGTAAAACGTTCAACAAATTAGTTCTAATTGAAACAAATGAACAATTTCCTACTATTAAAATAGTAGAAGCCAATTGCATAACCATAGTTATTATAAAAAATAATCCATCTGCATTGTTTCGAATGGTCTGGCCTGCGTCGTAGACCAGACTATTCGACTGTGCGTAGACTATACAGACAACGCGTTACTAGTAAATATTAATATAGTAAACTATTTTTCAAAATATCACACTCGAATGCATGTATTTAGGTATACATTCTATAACTGCGTGTGTGCGCGTGGCTTATGTCAGTGACACAGTATATTGTAAAATTCGCAAACATACAAAGCACGTCCTTTTTCAGTCTCAGCGGTTCAGGTTTACTACATATTTCTACTGTCTAGACTCGCAACCTCATATCTGCTGGCCATTTTTCAGCTCCTATTAAAAAACAACTCATAGGCAATAATTTTCCGATGTCGGAAATGACCCCAGCCAGTTGGGCGAAATAAATATCCTACCACTTGTTCTAGCGGGAGCCCGCTCACCTGGCCCTAAGTAGGTAGGGTAAACATCTGAGAAAGGTTTTTCAGGTCAGTAGCATCACACCAAACTGAATGGTACTCTTCTGAAGAGGCCTCACCGCTGCGATCTCAGTTATTACCGTTATAAAAACAAAAATGTTCTTAAGCTATAAAAATAGTTAATGTACGAAGGAAAATATGGCGGAGATGAGGAAAGGACAACTAAAATTCTATTTGTCCAACCTTCCGTGAGCGTAATTACGCTAGATTGTAACCGTAACAAACGGCAACAATCTACCTACATGCCAACATACATAGGTATGAATATAGTTGCGTAGTTAATGCCCCCTAGTGATGCAAATACTAGAAGTACCTGCGAATAATATCGTAGGAATACGTCATCAGGTCAGCACCAAATAGATTCAATTGTTCTTAGTCAAACTTAAAGCGACAATTTTGGTTTTTAATCAAGCCTATCTAAGTCGAATAACTGGTATTCGACCGGGCACTAAATGGCTTGAAAGACGAATCTCAAGTAATATTTTGGAGGAAAAATTTGTTACAACAACATAAAACATAGAATGGTGGTTGACACGTAATTTAAAAAAAACAGAAAACACGTTTAGATCACATCCCAAGGGAGCTAATAAGAAGACAAAGGTATTTTCCTTTGATTTTTCTGTATAAACAAATGACTTTCGCAACGCACTGAAAAGGAATATATGAATTGCTTGTGAAGAGAGCATGATCGGGTAAATGTTGAATTGCGCTAACCAAGAATTGCGCCGAGATCTCTGTCCGTATACCACTCAGACGGTTGAGTCGGCGTCGTTTACGTGCAACATATATTTATTGTTTCATTTAAAAAAATTCGCAGTACTCGCAGTATCGTGTCACAAAATCACATTGTGTGCGCCAGGATTAAGTAAGCTCGTTACAATTTCTGGTAAAGTTAATATATTGGAACAGATTTAATCAAAGCGAGCTCACATAAAATTAGGCTAACGTAATGTAGCTTATTCGTGTAAGTTATGAAAATTTTAGGCTTTGCACAAATATTCATACCTTGACACTTTGACCACATTATATCATTATTAGGGATAAAAGCGAAGCTTCTGCAAGTAACACAATCGCTACCCGTTGGTATCAACCCAACGACAGAGCTCGATTTCAAGGAGTATCAGCAACTCCAATATGGAAACACAGTGTTTAGAGAGCTGAGCCGTATTTGTTTGAACCTTGTTTCTTTTGATTATTCCTTTTTATCAGATCTGTGATAGACACGTCGTAAACATCACTTTTGTTGGAATTCAAAAGCCTCTTCGGCAAAGAAGAACGTTGCCCTCTACATCGAGACGTATGAGTTCTAGCTTTAGCGTTGCTCAATAAATAGTTTATCCGATTTGTTGTTGAATGGCAATTGTGGCTTGTCTGTTTGTATGTTTACCCTCTATTCCTTTTGCCTCTCTCTCTCTCTTTGTCGGTCTCTTACGCTCACCCACTGTACTTGTTGCAGTTTTCTTCCTGTCCCGCTACTCAAACATTGAACTGCCTATGTGTCGTTGAAATGGCGGCGGGACTAGCTGCAGCCCCGACTGCCCAAGATAAAACAGGAACAGACGGAAAAGAAGCGAAATCTGAACACGCAGATTAAATGATGTTGCTTCGTGGGTTCCATACACGCTAAAGGTGATCATTACGGCTGTTAATTATCGATCACATCGAACAATCACCGACATCGGTAAGAGGCATATTTGAATTAAAACTTGACACATCTCACATGAAGGGCGCCAGCCAACTGTGCCTGTTGCGTTACAAACGCGGCAGCAACCAAAGCTACCGATGACCGTGGTTCATTTCCCCATCGAGTTCCTCACTGCATCGATTCCGCCACTCATGGAGATGACCTCTTCGATTTTAAAGCGCCGCATATCGACGACAGCTTTACGGCTGGTCAACCGGTGGCGACATAGCCTGATATGGCCGATTATATTTCTCGATACGAACGCGCGCGCCGTCACATCTACCTGTATAGGCCAGTGTAAACGCCGATGCTTAGATACAGCTTTTTTCTGGGGGTTGCTTCGCTGGTGAAGGGTAATCAGTAAAGAATCATCATTGCCAAATTTCGGATCCATCCTCAACAAATCGTTACGAAGCTAGCGCGACGAACGCTAGATGAAAAATAGTCGACGCTGTTTTGAGATGCTAACAAAACTCGGATTACGATTCGTAGTGGATAGAAGCGGTGATTACATGTACGCGCACGTATGTTCGTGTAGTAATGGAGATCACCTGCTGCAGCGCACTCGATTATGTCGCCGATTAGGCGATACGCATATTGATTAGAACTGCTGCTGTGATGAGCGCTGTCGGCATTTTATTTCTGCGTGCGCGTGATCTACTTACTATGATCACTCATCATCAATAAATCACTGCCGTGTTATTGATAATTGATGAGTTATTAGCCGCGAAGGTTATTGTTGATATTTCTGAGAGAGGGTGAAACAAATCATGAGGCACGACAATGACGAGCTTTAGTGTTTATTGTTGGTGAGGCTTGAGCGCAAATCATAGGTAGATGATAAATTAGGCATACAAGAAGTAATACAGTGCCAGATAGCCATGTATACACTGGAATCTGTTCGAGGTTGGAATTTTTATAAACGAAGTTATCGCGATTGTGTGCGAACTTACGTCGTGCATGAGATTGTGCTCTCGGTTTTTTAGTTCGCCGGAAGAACGCTGATGCACACCCTAGCTTCACGACAGAATATCTGCGTGGGCCATGTGGGACTCACTCTGAGAGTTTGCTTTACCACTTAAACTTTTGCTACACTAATCTTCACTCTTAGGCCCAGTTCTTCATTTGATACTACAAGTCGAAGGGTCAATCCCCACGCTGAACTACTAAGCCCTATACAAACTGTCTTTGTCCATTTGGACCCACGTTTGCATAAGGTGAGGCCTATACTGAACTCAACAATCGTATCATCTCCCGATGACTGCAGATAACTTTGAGTAAAGGTGAACATGTCTCTTGACATGTGTTTATATGCTGCACTCTCAACGAGCTTTCTAATATAGTACAAAATTTTAAACAAGATTCAGCGCAATATATTGAACGGAATGATACGAAATCGTATTTCTTTGTCAAAATTGTTTGATTTAAAAGAGCTTTTCGGAGATCAAGAAACTGAATTCATTATACACGTGTATCAAAAGCGTGTATTAACGATGTATAAAAAAATCTATGACATAAAACACATTAACTACGATGCAAGTTGTTCAACTGAAGCCGCCATAATTAAATCCACTCTAATAAGCTACGATAGAGGCGAACATCGAATGGTATAACACCAATTATTTTGAACGTACGGTTGGGGATCTTTGCTCAAAGCTAATTCACTACACCCATTCCGAAGGATGATTTGCATCACGAACCGATTACCGCAGTTCAATAGCTGGCCATAACAGCGTTCGATGCAAAATTCGACACGAAAACCCGATTGGTCGCATCACCCAGTAAATAGCCAGGTGGCGCGTTCCTTCAGTGCGCAATTTTTGGCACTAAAGAATGGTTTATTCAGCTTAACGGCCTTTGGCGTGCGTGGTACTGATCCTGCTGCATCTGGACTCAGAAAGCGCTCATCCGGAAGCGAGGGCCAGCAGCCACCAGCGATTTTGCCGAGTTCTGCACACACACTGCGTACACTGCAGTTTCATTTGTGATCACGAGCACTTAACGGGGTTAGATACTTTCCGGCTCGTATATTCGAAGCGTTGATTACGAAGTCACTTAAAGCAAATAGGTCATCATTACTGAAGGAGGGCCCGTGTGCTCCCCGTTCACCGTGAACGTTCTTTCTAGATATGAAAATGTAAAGCACCTGAAACCAGGAAGCTGGCCGCCGGTCATCAAGTGTGCTAGTCACCGAAATCTGATAGACACATACATATCGAATGCACAGAAACTTCGTCCCATCTTCGTGTTTTTTTTACGAAAAATAGAACGTGTCACATGCTCAGGGTAGCTATAGCATGTTATTCTTTTTCACGAATTCGCTAAATCTTTTAGTCGTTAATCTTCAGAAAACCAGAAGTTGGTGAGAATCAGTGTTTTTCTCCATCTGTTACGCAAAAACTCACAGTCTGATGTGGATTACAATTTACTTGTGCTATAGATTACTTGGCAGGGAGTTAATAACATTGGTATTAATACAAGGGCGCGCTCGTCAGGTGTTTTCCTTGGGGGTCGTAAGTGGCGTTTCTTTCATTTTGTATCTTCGTATCAGTCCTAAAACTTTAATTCCAGAAGGAGCTAGGTTAGATTAGACATAATTCATATGCAGCTTACTCAAAAGTGGGTTCATTGATAACACGAAAAATGTTCCATATTTTCGATCATGAGATAGTGTAGTTTGTTTACTAAATATATAAATATTCATCAGATGTAGACATCTGATCTTTGGAAAAGAATTCACATTGAATGAGTCAATCTTTCCCATCGCAGGGCACCTTTTGGCTACAACTTAGAGTTTACCCCTTTTATCATTTTTCTGGTCCTACCGCCAGTCGACTTTACTGCTTGACTATTTATTTATCGTTTCAAAAACTTGTTTCTGTGTATGGTTTTATAAGATAGTTTTCTAAAACGATTACTGACATCGATTATACGATACCTACACAGTCGTCCTGCATTTGTTTCTCAGCGCTCGATGAGGACATTCAGACAGGGTCTGTGCAAGCTGAAAACGTTACGAAAAAGTTAACGTTGGTTTGCCCTGTGATCAATGCGCATACGACGAGCACAACATTACTCCGACTAATACAATTAACGGTTTGAGTTGGTCCAGTGCTGCCTTGTGGGAAGTTAGCTCCGTTGTGTGCCTGGGTCCAATGATCCACGAAGGTATAGAACGACATTTTTGTTTCGTGATCGTCAATCTTATGCAGTCGTCAACAATATTATATTCCACGGAACTCCGGGCTTCCACTGAGAGATTGCTTCTAATCAACAATGTAATAGCACACTTCGAGCTTGGTGGCCTGGTGCATTCGTATGCGCCTTGCGACCGGAGGAGACACGCAGGTGCACGGGTTCGATCCCCGCCGGTGCACATTTACATTTATATGAAGTTTGTCTTACGAAGTAATACAGAAACTGCTACCGTGGACGTTAAATGTTGCCTGATGGTCAGCCCTAAAAAATATATAGTGTGATGGCACCCTGTTACTTGAAAGCGATATTTTGTCAGGGGTAGATTACTCAGAACGATGTTTTTAAAGCAGTTTCTGCAGGACGCTGCGCTAAACTTTTTTTCCAATTACGACCTCCCTCACTCACATCATGTTATTGGATACCAAGGTGATGAAGGGAATCTTTTTGCATGACATCTCGTCCCAATCTTCAACGTGGTCAAAAACAATCCGTTGGGCCGCTATATTTGAATGGGCGACAAGCTCGCGTCAATGGCCTGTCGCCAGCCTGGGTTTAGCTTTAACTGAGATGTTCGCTCGCAAAGTCGAAACAGTGCAATCAATATTTATTTGTGCATAGAGTATAGGTATATGGCAACATTATATTATTTTAACGGAGATACATATTCTATTATACATATTCTCTATAAAATATATGTGGGTAGAGAGAGTCCTCAGTGACTCCACACCTTTTTGGCCGTTAGATTCGAAACTTAGAATATCGTTAGAATGAAGCTTCCGCAACAACACACCAGTATTCAAACACCTTATTCGAGTAAACAACTTATATCTACTGAATTTCATGCAACGGCTACCTTCAACACGTAAGCAATAGATAAGTTACTACGTTTTTTCGGATATTATTTCTCAAATAAGCAATCATACGAATACAAAATTTGTTAGGCGTGTTTTCTCGAACGCTGACCTTCACACTTGAGTGGGTATCATCACCCGGATGTTCCGTAGTCTAACTGTCGCCGCAGTGATCCAGACAGAGTCATTTGAAATTATGAGTCGCACCTGAAGCATATGCCTCTGAAAACTTGTAGCCCACCACGACGCCGCAATCCCTCATTGATAGGCTCCTCTCATTAAGCGGATGCCAACACTCGAATCATCCAGCTCTGACATCCCGGGTACAACACTAGAAAAGTATAGTGAAGCGAATTTCCAGGTGGTCATGGCCGACTCACCTATGTAGGCTTTGACCTATTTTGACGCGAACAAGGTGAGACCGCTCAAAGTGAGACTCACTGAAAGCTCGCGAAATAAAACCATAATACGCGAGCGCACCGCGTGGCCTTGTACCTCACTTTCAGTGTAACCTAGTGGTGTCTGGAAACCCGTAGACGTAGGCGAAAGCCCGAGCCATAAGTCGATGTCACAGGGGACTGGCGCAAGCGTGGGAAAAGCGAAGTTGTGTTAGGAACAGGCGAGGCGAAAGCGACAAAGAGACGAAAAGAAACAGCCGCAAAAAGGGAATCTAAAACGACTTACATGGGGAAGCGACGGCAGCGAAACAGGATGTATAAAGAAAGGAAAATAAAGAATGTGTCCAGATTAAAAAAGATAGTCAATTTAGACTACGCTAACAGGCTAGAGCAAGAGCCCTCCACTCCTTGAAGACGACTTATTTAGCAGTTTTGTGGCGTGGCTTCAAGTGAAATCGATTTATTTATGAATTGGTCAAATCTGAAGGTACGTATTGGTTCAGTGTGCTTTTTGACATGGTTGACCAAGCAAGGAGCTGCTCCCCGGAATACTTGAACCCCGTGGGACATTTGGCCCTACTAAGGTGCCGTGAAACGCTTAACCCTCAGGTTTGTTATGTTTTGAGGTCTACCAGGAAACTTGCAGCTGCACATGCTTGGTAGGGCAATCCAAGTCACCGTCAAATCGACCAAGCTGTAGGCTTACTGGAGCGCTCATGTGTTAATGGTGAATACTACGACATGACTAACATGAAATTTGAAAGTCATGGACGCAATGGAACGGAGAATGGGCATTGCGTTCTCGAAAATGGCGCAAGCGGATATTGAGAGGAATTTCTCTATGGGTGCATCCTATTCGCACTGGGCTAAGCTGCATAAGAACGACCATTCCGATGGTACCACATTTTTCTTCCGGCGCACTGACGGTAATTCCTATATGGTAATGGATCGGTATATTTGTCGATTAAAATATTTGCTGCAATGTCCATTTCTTCCAAGTGTATTCTCTATGAATATGAACGTACTTATGTATATGTTGTCAATACGCGTGTCTCTGCGTGTGTACATATCTGCAGAACGACATTCCGTGCTGGTGGCCATGTTTGGCCAGGCTACGTTGTCGTCAACTTTCTCTTGGGTTACGCTGAGGATGCGTTTTTTAAGCGCTGTCTTGTTTTCGTTTCAGTGGTGCCATCCCCTGCGACGCCGTGGTTGGCCAGCGTATCAATCGGGCGAGTGGAGGGGCGTAAGCGTCATCCGTCTACCAGTTCACCACTATCGCCGCTGCAACCACACCAGCGCCTCCGCGCATCAGCCGTGAGCCACGGCCTCACCGTCGCTCGCGGTGACCTCCGACCTCCGAGCAGCACTACGGCCAGCAATGAAATGACTCATTCGCTTCACGCAACTGCGCAACAGGCAGAGCACAAACACCCGTCGAACACGAGGAAGGGATAGCACGATAAGACCGCTAGCATAACAGCAGCAGCGACGGCGAAACGAAGAAGACAACAAGCAACGTCGGTAACAGAATCGATAGAATCGGCATCTGGGAATCAGAACTGCTAAAACGGCTGGACCTGAGCTGAAGTAAAAGACGAAGTGTGGCAGCGCTGAACAGGGAACAAGTATCTGTGCCAGGCGGTCAGCGATGGCTCGATGGTGGCGGAAGCGCCGCCGCCAACAACAGCGGCGGAGTCCGAGAAGCCGCGGTCCCTCTGGTTGGACACTATCGACTTCTACAAGAAAACCCTGAAAAGGACCGAATCAGCTTGGTCTGATCAACGTACTTGTACTTATGGATGTCGACACATACATATCAGAAGTATACCTACTTAATAAAAGTTTCTTACCAAGCATGCAGCGGCGAAAGTATCAAGTGCGAAGGTTAGGAATGTATCGAGGACGCTTTACTTCGTCGAAATTCGACTATCCGCACAATTTCAACCCAGCTACGAGATAAGTGGGAAACCTTCACTACGTAAATCAATCATTGGAATTGTCAGGTTTATATCGTCTGGATTTCATACCTAAGGACGCAGCGCACATGCGCTCAGCATGTTTGCACAATCGTGATTTATTGCCGAACAAAGCTAGAAAATCGTGGTTGCCTGTCATGAATGGGGGTTTGGAAGAGATCTGAAAAAACAACCTCTAAATATCTCGGGGTGAGCGAATTATAACTCATATAAGGCCGTAGCAATGGTGACAATGGCTCCCTCTGTCGGGCATCCGTAGAAGCTGTGGCGCTGAATACCAATATGGACATTCAGCTTACGGCGCTGGCGGCCAGTAGCGTGCAATGGCTAGTGCGCGCTGTATGTAGCTGTGCAATATTATGAATTCTGCTGAATCCTGTTATTATGCGCCGTATTCCGTATCGCTTTCATACATTCCTGTGGATGGTAGTGACAAAGCAGCACTTTCAGACCGCCATCTTTGAAGCTCGTTTACCAGCGGGTGAATAGACTTTCTCCACAAATACGTCTCACTTTAGAAACACAAATAACTGAAGAACTGGGGCACACGTACATTGAAAGGCTCTCGATGGCATTCTAACCTATGTATGACATGCCTAGGGACTGTAGTATGGAGAAAGTGCTGCTGGCCCTTTATAATTTGCAGCTCGTACAAGCACGTCGCAAAATCGGATGTCCTCAAGATGTACAAATTGATCACAACATCCGTAGGCATGCGTTGCTATCCTACTGTGTAATCGAATAGAACTGGATGGAGGAAACAGACTACCAAGCAATATATAAAACGGCGTGAGCACAAAGGGCAAAGATGACTAGAGCACCTTCATATTAACATCGCTGACCGAGAGGGCCGAAAACGAAACAAACTGCTAATCTACGTCTTTCCGGACTCCAGCCGCGCGTATGACAAGGTCCATAGAGAATAGCTGTGCAATATACGAGATCATCAATAAACGTGGAAGACTGATCAAATGGTTCTGTAGGTGTGCCTGTCCGGTTGTATGCCGATGAAGTAATCATCGGAACTGATGGAAATGAGCGATAGACTACGACACGGGCACCGGATGCTCACGATCCTGCTTGCAATGTCTATAGAGGAACCGGGCGCAAGACTGCTTTATGAAGACGAGAATTCAACATTCGGTATTGAAATCTCGCTGAATAAAAGTTAATGTCCACATTCCAGACCCACTGCTCATTGACTGTCAAGATGTTGGTGGAGCACATTTGCTAGATTTATTTAACAACGTAACAACAATAGTTTGCAAATAGTTACGTCTGACGTTCAATTGTATAAAGATTCATGTCAGGCATATCTGACATTCTATGCATGCATTTTCCCGGGAGACCTTCCGATGCCATAGCACCCGTAAAAAAGCTCGTTTTCCGCGGCACAAAAGCGACCAATTTTTATATTTTGTATATGGTGGGTATACGTTTTTAGCCTGCACAAATGCAGTCGCATGGTGTTCATGATTCAGTAATAATCAAGGCACCGTTGTCCATCATATGGAAGATTGAACACGAGACCGTCAAACTTGTAGGCCGGCGATCTACCCGCCGTGTCACCTCGGGAGCCAAAAAGTTTGCTGGGAAAGAACTTCATTGACTATGTACGAGTGGAAGTAAAATCATTTTAATAATGAACCATTGTATTGTTTACCCTTTATTTATTAATATGTATCGCTCTCTGTCTCTTTTAATATTCAGTCTTTTATTTGATAAATAGGTACGATGAACGGATAGGGTCGCAGGTGTGTATTTGTCATGTTAGTCTGGTCCTTTACACTTGTCTTAACCTTGGTGTATTCTCATCTTATCTTTTTGCTTGGCGTGTCGCCAATATAGTTTCAGTTCGTACGGAGCGTGTGACATGTGGCGGTATAGTCTCCGTAATTGCGTCCTCAAATTGCACACGCAATTGTTCGGTTTATGGCTTTCTCATCGAAACTAAGTCGCCTCATCCTTTTGGCCTGCGGACCTGCGAATGGGGTCAGTAAACTTATTCGATTTGGAAATTTGTAGGACGTCAGTAATGCACAATAATAAAGCTGGCCATGACATCTAGTACCCATCGTCTGAACGCGTCTGGTGGATGTCCAAAGCAAGTCCCTATGCTCCTTGAAGATTCATGATTTTGTGTTTGTGCATCCGATATAAGTTGCAACTTTGATCGTGCTGACAACGTTTCTTAGCTTCTCCTTTACACACGGAAACGTCCCACATACTGAATCTGCTATGATAAAATTATGCATAACTGAGCATGCAGTGATGCCGTTCTAGAACGTTAAATACTCACGAAACGTTGTCGCAACGTTTAAAGCTCTGATATCCCCTAAATTGTTTTTGTAGCGAACTTTGTCATTGCTGCTTTGTCATTCCTGGAACGCCAGTGAAAATAATCGAAGTCATCACTTATCGCCTACGAACGTTACGTAAAAGTAAACAAATTGTACATATTAATCCTATAAATATTGAGATTACTGAAGGCGTGGTCATACGAGCGGATACAGGTGTTGCAGCCACCTGGATGGTACAGCCAGAAAATATTCTCACTGGTACAGGTAGTGAAACAGTCACATAAACGTGGAAGAGGATCGCCACTAGTATATATATATATTTATAGATATATACTTTTTTTTTTCTCTATTTCTATTATAGCTAGCCTGTTCTATAACATGTTAGAAAGCTACAGATACAAAATTATCGTTCGTTACTTAATTTATTGTATAAGTACCACTAAGCTACGAGGGCTCCGGGCATACTTCCACTTGAAAAAGAGACATATGGCAAGTCCTTTCAATCGATTATGGTATAGCCCAAAAGGTCTCTCGTAGTTCGCAATGCGACTAATTCGCCAATTTAGTGAGCTTTACTAGTTCCGCGTAAAGTGACCTAGAACTGTTTTTGACGATTTCATGATCGAAGACCGAATTCAGGTCGTTCTATAGGGCAGGGTCTAAAGCGTATGAGAAATTTGTACCATCACCAATTTGTATTTGATTTCTTAGCTGTCAGTCTGGTCTGCACGGTTGTCATCTTTCTTTGTCTTCTTCGGCTACGGTTTAATAAATTCGTTTGAGAAGTATTAACTAACTATTAACTAAATTAAGGAACAACTCACTGCACCTGGTGCAAATGTACAATTGGAAAAGCTAATTAGTTCAGGTTAATAGCTGTCAGGAAAAGTCGTAACGGCTTTGTGCAAGCGTTCTCCGTATAACTTGGAATAGAGCGTTCGTCAAGGAAAACGTGCTAAGCAAAGTCAGTGAGTTACAGCTTCTTCAAGCCTACCACTAGCTGGATGGAACGAGTGCGTATCATCTCACATCTTATGGTTTGAATTACAGTTTTGTCCTTGCTGGTTACGCCATAATAAATATTTGCATAACTTATTGAGACACGAGGTAATAGTTATGTACATTTTCGTACTTATTCTGCTCGTGATTGAACAAGTCACTACAATATTTTTTAATTATGAAAAGCTTTTAACTTTACTTAGCTCGACCATTATGATGAAGATCTTGGTTCGATTGTGTCTTATGCCATATCGCTGAACGACGGGGGCCTTTTTGAGTGAGTGGCTATTTATTACGGTGGCAACCAAAAACCACAAAAAGCCCGAATTTCGGTTTAAGTCGGTGTTTCCGTTTTGATATAAATTCACAACTTCGCGGGGATCAGTTTAAAGTAATGTCTACATGACAACAGCAGGTGCACGTGTGGTGAACATGAACCTGTTGGCTTTTACGGCGGGACCTTTAATTCTTATTGAGCGCTATCTTTAGTAAAATGTACGTTTGTGATCAATGCTTCTCTCAACTGTTCGTCATTGAGGTAGTTTGGACATTTTGAAGCTCTTGTAATTGCGGTGAATGTCATTAGCATTATTTTGCTATGTACAATACAAAGATACTGTTATATTAACGATATTTTATAAAAAATAGTTTCATTGTTGTAGAAGCTGTTATTATGGTATTGTAGTATCTTTCTAGCAATGATTTTTTAATAACAATTATTAATACCACTCATATCATTATGAATTGAAATCATATAATAGAAACCAGAGAATCAACTATTTCACGGAGTAGATATGGTGTAAGCTAATTCTTTTACATCGCAAGCCAAACAAGTTAACTCTAATTTACATCATTACCTATACAGAGGTGACATCTAAAAATGCGTCATTCAGCTTTGACAAGCCACGATTTAAATCTTGTCAGATATAATAAACAAACTCGAATGACAAAAACCACACTCGAAACTCTGCCTCTGCCTTGATCTTCGTTAAACGTGCTTCTAAGCGATCTCACTGGAATTGGATTAGCCAATTAGATTAACTTCTTCACGCAGTCGAATGCGAGCATCAACTTCAGCGAATTATCGTGGGTCTCAGTCAGTGGACACAGCATCCGGTCGCTTATAAGTACCCGTATTTAGATCGGCCATGAGCAGTTGACAATTTACGGCACCACAGCATTTTGGGCAGGCGTTTGCCCCTAAGTTTTCGCTTGCTCTTGCGCCCACCATGTGAAAAACAGCTTTTTTAAACACGGTAAATGACGTTGGTCTTGATCGTATCTCGATCCCGGCTTGTCGAAGGGTTTGTTTCATTAGCAGCATTTAAACGCTTCCTCATTAAGACAGAACTTTCGCAATTCGAGTTGATTTTGTCTCTCTCGGTTTTACCAAATCCGGATTTGCAAAAATACTCTGCTTAACTGACACATTGATGAGAAAACCACTGATGTTTTTCAAGCCGTTCAAATGTTAGACTCCGGAAGATCGGGGCTGAATCTGCATCCCATATGAGTCACGTTCTGAATTACGATAAAGCAATACACTGTGTACAGAAATCTAGCCTGAATAGATTCCACCGTCGAATGACCGATAAAAGTCATGTTACGATTTACGATTTCCACCCGGAGCGTGGGACCTCCTCATGTGGTTTATGATACTACCTGCTCGACTTAATGCTTAAGGATGATTGAAAGCGTCATATTACTGTAGATACGCACATTATTTCCAGGCGGGAATTTTGGGTTTCTGCACATAAAGGTTACCGTTTATCCTACAGGCTGTTAATTTACTTGATCTAAATTCAATTTAGCACATATTAAACTAGACCAAGCATAATCAATAACTACAGCATACATGTACATGCAATGGTTAAATCAACCGGCGAAGCTTCTCGGACTACAAACAAGTCATAAGTTTAGAGTTTGTCACTGCTTGGAAGTTGATACTTTTCGCTTGGATCCTTATTAAAGTTAACAGGTTTGGATTACCTATCGAAACAATGCACGTATGTCACATTAAAATTTACACACATAAAATCCTGATCTCACCCGTTCTACAAGTAAAACCAAGTTCCGTCCTATTCTAATTTTAATTAACTAATTTTAAATAACTTCGCCTTATTCTAATTTTGAAAATGAAAAAGTTTTTCTTTTCCTACATGTGTCTATTATACATTCTAGATTACTTTTCAAGTTACGGTTATTGTCTGCCATTTAAGTCTGCCTATGGGTGACTCGATGGCAATGATTTAGTGTGACAAGAGGTTTATCCAAGTAAATCGAAATACCACTCCCCACATGGAGGTCAGGCTCATGACCAAAGTTGACTTTCTCTGAGTAACTCTGCAACCACCCAGAGCATCTCTTGGAGCAGAGCTCTCTTCTCTTATACAAACTTACCCTTTTACCCGCATTCCACGGAAGCCCTTTCATTAGAAGAGTAGCCGCGGAATTAACAAATAAGAATAACATTGCTTAATAAGCTGCTAACCGCTGCATAGCCATTATGCAATTTTATACGTTCGCACATACAACACACGGTTGCATGGCTGCTGCTACGCAAACTGTCAGTACAGCTACCTATACTTTATCCATCGATGTTGGATCGTTAATCGAAGCACTGTTGTCTACTCGAGTTATGCTACTTCAAAGGACAGACCTTGAATGAAGGACCCGGACCTGTTGAGGTCAGCCGCTTTGGAAAATGGACCTCACCGGAAGGAGAAAAACTGAAGAACTTAATTGGGATTTCTTCGTTTCTTTCACAGGCCTAGAAGACAAGTGTCCCTGTGTCGACGTGACTAAAAGCATTAAGAGGGTATATTTTCATCTATAATCCTATTGAATAATGGGAGAACCACTGGTGAGCCAAGTATTGTCAACTGGCATTGGGCCTTGCGACCGTTTTAAAGAATTCAGTTTCTGCAGCTTATAGTGTAAATTGAATTACAACAATGCAGAAGGCAAAGCTATATCCCAATATTTGATTGGGGTTAATAGAGTCGTGTAAAGAAATCCAAATCAAGAGCTAAAACAGAACGCACAATGTTTTCTAGCATGTATAATTTCGCTTTAATGGATCTTTACCAAGCCACATCTGTTCTTTTAAATTTACCGTAAATCAGTTTGAAAGTAAATTTAGAGCCTCAGTGAGTGACGGTCAAGTCGCAATCATCAAGATTATAGCAGAATAAAATAACGCCTTTAAAATGGAATCTTTCCGCTATACAAGCAAAGGTAGATATAAAAAGAAATTAGAAATTATTCTTTTGGGTATAACGCATTATAAGTGCTGGTTTTGAAAGTTTTTTAATAAGCTATTGACCTAACGATTTATTTCAGAGGTATCCGTCTATGTGTTCAAATTGATATAAATTCATTTATCAACATGCATTGCTGGACCAATAAAGCATTCCTTTAGAGCAAAAACCACCAACAGTGAGATAGTTCGACTATATGTAAACCTATGGCGCACGCTGCTCTTCGCGTTAACACGTCAACCAACCAGTCACCCCTATCGAACTACCTTGCGAGAAAGCACGTATAAAACGCATTAATTTATCAGTCGCGAGTAGATGGAACGATCGCGTATCACAAGTGCACGATTGCTTTCGCGGTTTATCGTCGTAGTCAATTAACGAAACAGGACGGGAACAGTACATAAAGGGATTGTTATGTGCCATCAATGCCACTGCATAGGATCTTATGGTAAAGATTTAGGCTATCGTAACAATGGTACGCGCGGCAATCGCGTACCGACTCTAGGAAAAGGCCACAAGGTACAGAAAAAGAAAACATGGCACCCGTGAAACGACAACGCATTCCTCCCTCACCCTCCTTCTTGGACGACTTTTGTCGGGCCCAGGGTGCGGGGGTGCATTGGAGCTTGTGGAGGGAGGTACGTGCTACATAACGAAGTAAATCAAATTATCACAGTGGATTCGATCCCCTTGGCTGGCGACTCTAAGCATGGATCTAACGTGGTGCACTCTTTGTTGTCAGTAGGCGATTGCAGCAACCAATGCAGGTTAGGCAACAAATTAGCTAATGAACTTGTGTTGCTAACACGATTTGTTGAGAACCAAGAGAAATTCTTGATTCTTTTGAAACTTCTGGTTGAGTAATTGGTATCAAGTGCTTGGCAGCCTTAATAGGCTCATGGCTTTTTACGAGGTCGAATTAATTTGAATATATTAGGGCCAAGGTGTGTAACTATCATTCATGCTCGTCAAAGGTAACTGTGCAACGTACCGGTGTTAATGACTCAACAAAATCCAATAACTTTTTTGAATTGTTAATCTTAACTGGTGTCCGAACCATCTTTCAAATTTTCCTGCTACCAAAGCAGCCACGTGAGTCTCAACGCCGATTAGCAAACTTTTTTCTATTTTAAGGGATATTCTGGGTGCGAAGCTTTTTATCGAACTGAAAAAATAGGCACGTGCGTTCTTCTGTTCGATAAATCGATAAATTGTATTTGAGTGAAGCATGTATGGCTACATATAGTACTAGACTGGCATGTTATCCACTTAGATCCGGCTCCCTAACTCACTTGAAAAAAAGCATTGCTTCCGACCTCTTAAGTCGGAAAAGCCTCTTGTCCTCGCCCTGAGCCACTATGCGCACTACTTCGCTAATCTAAGCTGATAATAATGTTATTGTACGCTTACATGGTCCTACTAATTTAAATCTGATAAAGCTGCTGTGCTCTTTCTAAAAAGTATATGAATCGCATTAGATACGTGTAACATCAAAGCTAGCTTATAAGCAAAATATTAGTGAGTCTAATCGTATAGTATTACGGAAGCTTTGTTATAAAAAATACTGAATCGTCAGATATGGGTGGCTACAATCTTACGAGAATTAACTTCATTTTGTGAGACTGCGGTATAGATTACAAGAGTTTAACTTGAATTATCCTTTTCGTTTAGCTCTATAACATTTTTAGAGTATGGAACCCTCAAAAAATTAATTTCTCTTCTTAGGGTATTCTTTTTAGGCTGAAAATATCTTATGTCCATCACGCTCACTATCGAATTTATTTATCGACTCCCTTTGATTATTTTTCGTTAGCTTGACAGTCGCTTGGTACTTCGCATTTGCTCGAGTGCCGTTATGAATCTGTTACTTTTTTACGTACTCTCTTTTCTTTAAGACTACTAGTCTTTTTTACCACAGTCGGCAAACTTATTTGATCTTGCGCCGATAATTTCGTTAATATTCTTATTGAACACAACGGTCCTATGTCGTAGATATGTGTATATTTCCATGCTGGCTAATTCAATGCGTTAAAAAATGACAGTTCAGAGTTGAGTCTGAACAGGTCAAGTTGTATCACGCCGCCATCCTCGTTTTGGATCTCCGACAATTTTTAATTACCTCGCAAATTAGTTTCAGTTATTTGGCCCGAACAAGGAATTCAGCTGGATCTTTTGTTAGAAGCTCTCAAATATCGCTAGTCGTGTCGGTGTTCGGAAATGTGAGACTACCTTGTTCAGAGGCGATTACGCAACGTACGACACCATGTATGCTTTTGCTGCAGTGTTGCCACTTGGAGTAGAAGCAGCACTCTATTCCTGTCTCAACAGCAGCAGCAGCATTACCGACGCCGCTCATTGAATCTTATTCACGACCTATCGACGGAGACGATGCGCCGCAGTAGAATGATGCGATCGGGGATTATCCGAAAGAGACGTTAGGTAAGAAGCACACAGGTCCTTACCATAAGCGGGTTACATGGGACCGTTTTAGACCGAACAGACCTAGTAGGGGAAAACCGACTTTGGCTTCCGATTGAAGGAGGCAAAACGAAACTCGCCGACTTTGAATCCGCTTTTTCTGTGTCGATGTCGTCTTAGGTCATACGTCCATGAAATGAACAAGCAAGGATAAGCCGACGCTGAAGTTAACCCTGGCGAGCTGCGCTTGGCCGATATAGAGCCTCTGCATTTGTCCACGCAGCGTCTCTATTTGAAGGTAATCAAAAACGCGCGTTTCATAGGCGTTGCCCTTGGCCGCATATCTGGACGATAAACATGTGTCAAAAATCTGCGGTAGCCTCAACATGGTATTAGCTAATCTTTTTTTTTAGATTTGTATGAAGATTTATAAGTATAGGTGCCTAGCGCATGGCTTCCGATCAGCGATAATACGTGCACCGATCATGGCTTTTTTAGTCGTAGCGGTTTGAACCATACGTTTTGACTCTTAAAGCAAAGCTTCATGTGCACCTTACTACATTCACGAACTTTTTACACGACGACCTTGCATTAATGTGTTGTAATTTGTAAGAGGACGATATTCAGGCCTGATTTCGAGATACAAATAAAATTGCCAATTGTATGTTTTGCGATCTGATTAATGGTCGTGAACGAGTGCAGAAAGAGTCTAATGATTGCGTAAGAGTAGATGTGCAACAAAATTGTAGAGATGGCAGTCCAAAGAAAATCGGTGCTAGAAATGCTGGAACTGAGAGCTCAGAAGAAAGTTAAGCTCTGCACGCGGAGACGGGAGTATACGCATGGCCTTCCTTTCCTGCTTGTAGCGTCGATGCTGAATAGTAACTTATTCTATATCGTCGCGTTTTTACTGCTGCACAAATTTGCATGAGAAACTCATCCGAGTACGGATTGCAGGGTCAACCTTCTCTCACAAAGGGATTCGTCGGTATAGAATGTCAGAAGACCCATGCCACGATGGAATCCTCATTTTTACATGAATGGGGCCCAGTCGACAACCAGCGTATGCCATTAAAAAAGATGAGAATGAAAAATGTAATGTGCAATGGGTTAACTGATCATTACATTACCCGAACAGTTACCATTGGTGACGTGACTGTAGTCCTAAGAGTTTCCTATAAGAAAACAAGTGATGTCAAGAGAGTACAGACTTAAGAATTCTAAGGCTTCTTTTAACCGCCTTTAACCTAAAGCTATTATTTGTGTGCATGCAAATATCCACATTTATTTTAATCATATTTTTGTAGGAATTAGCATAAGCTTGTGGATGTCCTTGAACAACATTACCTAACACTAATGCAAGTATGCAAGTATTTATACAGAACACATGAGGTTATTTTTACCCCGTTCTTTTGCGTGAATCAACTTTGGGCTAAGTGCAGCCTTTCTTTGACACTCATTATAGGATCGACCAGAATCAATGTACGTGCGTTGGCTTGAGTAGATGCCTCCAAGCTATTTATGCGGCCCACTCAACAAATACTCGTTTTCTAAACGTGTCAACAACTTTTGTCACAGAAGGTAAATGTAGCTTCGAATTTTGCTCGCCTCACGGTGGTCATAAAAGGTGGATGGAGTATCGCGGTAAGGACATATTCAGAGCAACTGTGAGAATAACAGTAGCACTAGTAGTGGCCTTTTCATGAGAACTTGATGGGTTTGCTTAATAGAATTGAGATTTCTTCTGTTAATTCCGGGACCTTTTAGTGCTTTGCGTCAATTTTATGAGCAGTAGATACAGTGACGTTTAAGGGAAGTATTCCATGCAATTTGGAGAAAAGTTACGCCTATTGTCCGAGTTATTTAGCGCATTCAGTTGTCGTAGGAGCTTACTAATTGTGTTAAAGCCGTACAAATACGTTGCAAATACGTAGAACCATCGTAAAAACGAATCATTTACCGAGGTACAAATAAAACTCTGTTTTACAAGGATCGTTTAGTATTTTCGGCTAGACATGATAAATAAGTTGAATATGAGGCTACTAGTATGTTACACGATAGGGTAATCCTACCACAATTGATGCAAAGTAATCCATTTGTGACAAACTTTCGTAAACTAACCTTTATGCCAGTACTATTACGTTTTGTTTAAGTGAGTTTACCACTAAAGTTGTGCAGGTCGTGGATTTCACGTTTTTCCCCCGTTTTTAAAGGTTTTCAGAAGATAGAGAAGCTCAAATCTAGCACGAGGAACGCCAACATAAGGCACACTATGGCAGCGGTTGTTGCTTCAAGAGTCTCGCAGGGTAAAACTGTCCTCTAAGCAAACCGAGAAGAACGAAAGCTTAACGTAAGCCCTATGAGAGTTTGTCAAATCCTGCTTTTAGGAATCATAGAATGGTGCTTACGGAGTCACGTAATTGCCATGGGTGAACGAGTGGCGTTGGTGTTCCGCCACGAAAATAGCGACATACCAGGAATATACATGAATACATAAAGAAAATTATTTAGCCTTATCATGTGAAGAGGAATTATATTTAGTAATCCAAAAACAATTAGGTGTGTTGTTGATAGGAAATCTGGCTAGATGAAACTGTTTAAATGTTCATACATATAGTGTATAATCTTTTATATAGCGGGTGCTAGTTCTACAGGACATTACCACTTAATCGCTTGTTACGCGATGTCTATAGTTGTCCTTAGTGAGTAACAAACATTCAATAAATAGCTGAGCATGCGACGGACTTAGTTGAATGACACGAGTAGAACTAGTATATGCCGCTAGGAAATCGTGGAGCGGCTGGGCTTTGGTAGGAGTTGGGCGGAAAATTATATAAATACTTGCGTGCTCTAACTCAATCGGTCACCTTGCTGCTTTTTGAATAGAAGGCACTTAGCGTGTCTGAAAAGATGTGTCCACCATAACGAGCCGGGCTTGCCCCTTTCCAAGCTACGGATTGCCACATCATATATATATATATATATATATATATA
>MNPL01023433.1:1601-17653 GCA_002081605.1 Tropilaelaps mercedesae
ACGAAACCGTTTTTTCGTTGATAGCAGAAAACATAGCGTGACGCGGTCCGATAGGACTTCCTTCTGTTCTCAAACAGTATTTACCTTTTTCGCGTAAGGGATGTTATTTCTGCGGATGCGCACGTGCACGACAAACGAGGAAACACTAACCGAAGGCCGTTTGGGGGGTAACTCACTCTCGATTTCAAGTGAGATGCGTTGCGCGTCACGCCTGTTGTTGAGCGGCTTTTCTGAAGTTAAGTCAGCAGAAGTTTGACGAAGCCGTGAGGCCATTACGGCTCCGATGAATCAAGTGCGCTTTTCTCGTGAATAAATGACGGCTTTCTGCTGCCGTGTTATGAACTGGATGTCAGCGTCAGGTGAGAGGTGGGGTCACAAAGTTGAGAACAAAAATGAGTGACATCGAGAACGCGAATCCATTTGATTTGTCAATATCGAAATTCTAATTCTCTTGACTGTCTGTACCAACTTACGGGGGGATGTCGTCTGTTAGTTGACGGAGTCGCCCCTCTGCGCTTTCGGCGTAGCCGTCCTTTAAGCGTCGGTCAGATCCATTCGCTGCAAACATGATGCCTGCGTACCTATCCGTCAATTATTAACGAGCTGAACTGCTACAATTCTCGCTAAGTTGATAGCTAGTAGAGCAAGTTGCTAATGAGATTTGCTGAAAAGACTACTCCACGTCGCAGTAGGAACTCGACGCGAGGAACAGTGTGTGGCAGTAGTTGAGCAGTTCTATTAAATATGCAGATCTCAATGGACCGTCGACGCAAGAATACGTCGTCGGCTAAACACTAAATCGCGTTCTATTAACCGACTGTTTATCATGATCCCTACGCTGTCGAGATCCCTATTACAGACTCTACTTAGGAACTGTTAAGAAGCCCTCTAGGTTACTTCGATGTTCCCGAGTAGCTCACGTGAGGAGAATAAACGCCCCCCAAAGCACATGAACGACTCAAGCGAACGATTTGACAAAAACAAAAAAAAATCGAATAATTTTATTGAAGGTTTCGCGGAGATCTTGTGTGTGGGTTTTGTCAATATGACTGGATAGGCTACGGAAACTGGAAGCTTACTTTAAATTTTTGTGGAATTTCTTTATTTTCATTTGCAGGTGACCAACGGCACTACGAGCAAGCCGATTAACAGTGCCCGTTTCACGTTCATTACGTTTTATTTCAACATGCATGATAAAAATAGCTTGCATACAAATGCTGCTATATGATTGTATGGCGTGCAATCTGTTGAGTTTGGCGCGTCACCAGTAACAAGAAGGCCTTCGTAAACATATGTAGGTCGCCGGATCACTCGGATGAACATTCTGCTTCTTTGACTCGTTGGGAACACAGCAGTTGATAGTTTACGGAACTAGTTGCGAGCAAATGTGCAACGAACGATCGACCGACGGAGTCCATTGGATGCCATGGCCCAGTGATGCCACTGGCAACAACTTGGCACACAGTTGGGAATCTCTATGGGGAACAGGCGTACTCGACTTTTGGCAATGCGCGGGATACGTGGGCTGCAGTGACCCGGAGGGACACCGACGTTCGTCTGGATGTTCGACCGACGCTTTTCTAGCGTTTGAGAAATGCAATCGATTGCTCGCCACAGATCGTCGTCGACATTCACATTTGGCCGCAGGGTCAGCGACAACGCCCAAAAGCGACGTCTGTTTGCAGAGTACACACGAGGCGCCCGAATATTGTCCCTTGTGAACAGTCGGCAGGCACTTTGCAGGTTCTCTCCTATCGAAAAGCTCGTTGGACCGTTGTTAATAGAAGTAGAATGAGCGCTAAGTAGGATCGCTTGCGGATTCAGAATTTCGGCCTAGGCCGCGGATAGGCGCGGGCGACACGTAGTCGCCTGGCTGTCGTTTCAGCCGCCTCATTTTGGACCTTCGGATGCTGGCGTGAGCGCGGTCTACGCGAGCTGCTATTAGACGACGGTATCTTGCTTATATACATTCTTCCAGACTACTTCCGTGAGAATTCGCGCTCCGGAGCTTCTGCGGGGTCAGCGGAGGCGACCGGGAGCGCTTGGCTCGCGGGTCGGCAGCGTACAATATCACTTTTTAGAATGTCTTCCAGGCTGGTCCTCGTTCGCGGACAAGAAGTACGCTGACAGGGCCGCGCACGGAGCGAGTGCGTGACACTTAGACATGTGGGAGTTGGAACTCCTCTTAGAGTAATGTCGCTTGCTGTAGCTTGTTCGAATGGCGAGACGAAACGTTTAGTGGGAGAGTCCAGTGGTGCATGTGAAGTGGACATATCTTAGACCCTCTTTCCCGCAAGATTCATGTAAGTTGAAATGCGTAAGAACTGTCCACCTATATTTCCTTCATTCTACGAAGTGTCTCGACTCTACTCGCTTCTCTTGCGGAAATGCATGCTTACATTTAACGTAAGGCCTTTTATGGATTTGTTCGGGATGTATTGCTAGGCGTCGAAGTAGCTCGCTAGCCATAGGAGTCATTGTGCTTAGTTGCTGCATTGACTTCATGCGTAGACTTACCAGTATCCCTTCATCGAACAAAGGCGCTCTTAGCACCGATAAGGGCCCATTGTTAGATTTCCCATAGCGTTCCTAAAGCTAGCGGCGCTTGTTCTTGGAGCTACGACGTCACACTCAATTGGCTTTCTTCAACCTTACAACCAACGACACTCGGATTTGTAGTGTGAGTGTGTACCCCTACCTGCATCGGCATCGGCCAACAGCGCAAAATCATTCTATTACCGAACCGTGAGTACACAAGAAGACGATGAAGAGGTGAGTTGGTTGCAATCATAGCAGCTCCAACGACCGTTGCAATTGAGAAGGGCAGCAAACAGGAACGCCAATATGAAGCGGACAAGCTGAACGCTGCAGTGTCTCACGACTCTAGCACCCACTGGCGCTCATCAAAAATATGCATAGCCCGAAGGCAAATAAGGGTATACGAAGGCGGCCGATGACTACGGCGCCGGCGTCCCCTACAACGGCTAGACTCTGAGCTATATCCCGTCTGGCACTCAAATCTGCGGCGCCAGAACTCCAACACCGTACCGCCTGCGGTCATTAACAACGGTCTTTGGTGGCGGACGTCTTGAACGCCGCAACGGGCGCCTGAGTCACGTTTTTCAGAGGGGAACATCTACGGAGCTTCGGAAACGAACAATAGCACAACGAGTGGGACAAATGGGAAATTGTGCTGACACCAATTAAGAACTGCGCGCCAAATGTTGACAAGGGTTAGAGGAGCTTGGCCATGAAGAGCTTTACGTGTTCACGTGTGTTGTCATACGCCTTCGTGGCCATCTTGCGGTGACGGAGCGATGTACAAACGACTGGATCGGGTGACCTAGGGACCTTCTAGCGTAGCCTTTTCTAGCCTCCCTAACGTTTCACGCAGGAATTGCGTAAAATAAGCAAATGTTCAATGAGCTTCGTCCGATCTGTTCCCTAGTGTACAACGCCTTCCCTAGGGCAGTAGGCCTTCCAATGTCAACTATGGGCAGGTGGCCAGTTTTTGGCTGACTAAGCTTAGCAGACTATTTGACTGTCGCCCTGTTGAGAAAAAGCCGAACTTCAGGCCGAACTTGCATACAAGTCCGACTATGTATAAAACGATGCTTGGATTTGCTAGTCGGCTAGCTGTTTGTGGGTGAACAATGTAAACGTAGGAAGAGATTACGTGGTCTGGCGTAGCAGCATCTCTCCTTGAAAGAGTGGCCGGGCCGTGGCGTTGAGTGCCGCTGTGAACGTCTATCATTTTATTCGTCGCATGCACGACATAAATTACTTGTCCGTCATGCACCTGCGGCCGGCCCGGTGGATCTACACGAGTAACCCGCGCCATGGATATGGGTGCCATGGGACGCATTCACGCTGCGATGACATTCCACTGGCGAACTATGGACCCGTTGCAAACAGATCTTTGATGGTTAGCCATAATATCGTCCCACATGTGTCCACCCATACGCTCACGCTCGTAGTTCGTACATAGTTTATCTGTTGTTATGGCTTTCCTATTTAAAAAACCTTCGACCAGCTTCCGCTGTCTCCATCTAACGCCTCCATTAATTAAAATAGATTGAGTCTCGGTATGATTTCGACATGGGTGTTTTTAAGGCACGCAGCACTGCGTGTGAGGTTGACCGAAATAATGCGGGAAGAAGTTTTTGAGCCGTAAGGCACGGAAATCTCCAATGGGTTTTGTCCGCGACGCGTGGAAACATTCGATGTGGTTCGAAAAGCTACAACTTCGCGCAGATTAAGTCGTTACCATTACCTATTTTAATGAATAATATTTTTCTACGTACGGTATTTATGTGCGATTGACACTTGGGTTCGCGCCGAAGACTCCAAAGACTAATTGCTATCAATTAGAAGTTGAAAGCGTATTAGAAGCAGCTGGGTCATAAGCAGCCAAAGCGAGTGGTAGCAATTTATACCTTATGCAGGCAATACGTAGTGCTTAATAGATCCTCAACAGAGTTACTTCGCTATTTTCGTGCACTCGTCCTGCGTGCAACGTGAGTATTCGATGCGGTGATCCGAAACACCGGGGCCTAGTTTGCTTTTTTACGTGCGCTTCTATTGTTCGCAGTATTTGTGTTTCCCCTTTGATCTAGCCTCGCACACCCAGTACCATGGAAAAATGAATTGCAGCCTAATTAATACGGGATATGTGTCACGTCGTCGATGCATCACATCTTGTCGTTCACTCTGAGCTTCATCATGCGCGTCTCTTTATATTGGTCGTTCAGTTCTGCCCGAGTAGTGTCAATATCAAACAACGGCGCACGCCCCCGAAGCTGGTCGACAATGGGCGCAAAGTGAGGTTTTTTCGGAGTTTAGGTCGCCCGCGTGCGGCTTTGTTTAGCCACGGTTCGTCGTCGTATTGCGTTACAAACGTGTTCGACATTGAGACCATAGAGTCTGATTAGCTCTGTGTTTTCACCCAGGATGCCAAAGTTCATATCGCCCACCGACGCTCAAGGCTGGTTGGTGACTTTAATTAACTTCGACTTGGCGCACACATTAATGCATGCACACACACACACACACACACACACACACACACAGAGTTAGTGTGCCCCATCTAACGTAATCTGACGCCAGGGGCATTGTCTTGTATGTGGCCCCTTCCGCTTCTGCAAGCTTCATCGATTAACTACACTTGTCAACAACAAACCTTGTATCGATGAGGTCACCTATGAGCCCAGCGAACGAAAAATTCTGTTGGTACTTCTAGCTACTGGTGATTTGAATTAGAGGCGATTATTTACGACATGATTAGCAACAGAAGTACAGGAAGCACTCTAAGCAGGTTTTTAGCTACTCATGATGTTCGTACATCTGCATGTTTGACAGCTCCACCCGGTCACCGAGAGTACATCCATAGCCGCGACTGTCAAGTCACCATAGGTTGTGTCAGAAAAACGCGTCTTTCCCTCGTCGCGATGACAGCGTGTCCTCCGGGAATCGTCGGCGGTCTTCAACTGCGTAAGCGCACGACGCTGATGGCACAACTTTCGCACCCACATGGAATTGGCCACCGACTTAAGCACAAAATACAGGCTTGTAGATATTCCCATATTCCCTCGCAAGCTGCTAAATGGGAGCACAGCCAACCGCTAGTCGCCATTAACGCCGGCCCGTGTTGGTAATCACCTTGACGCGGTGCGTCTCATTATTGAGACAATTATTAGAGGTTGGATCTTTCGAGGTAAGCAGCTTCTTCAGGGATTCACCCGTGCGAAATTACACGTCTGCGTAGCGAAACGCTAACAACGATGGACCGCTAATTTTTTTTTAATACCCGAATGTTTTAAACATTTGCTAACAATCCGTAATATGACAAATACTTGGACTTCTAGATGCGTTTGTCGTTGAAGGACGCCGCATTGATGTCGTCTAACATCGGCCATCTCATCTGAAACAAAAACTTCGAAAAAACACTCCGTGGTCCAACGCGTTGCCCAAAGCTACACGATGTATGTAGACGTACAATACAGGATAACCTTTAACTGCAGATTAGATATTTAATTTCACTGAGAGCTTACGTGATAGCACGCGACGCAGCCGCACACATGCAAGTACCACATGCACGTATCCGTTCGGGCCTCTCAAAGAGTTAATGTGGCGGGCGTTTCTGAATTTTCGTATTCATTGCTATGCCGTTGATTAGGCATGCAGATGAAATGTACAAATTCGTACATTCAAATCGCCGGCTCCGGCCTAAACGCTGGAGCCCTGGTTAGTCTACAGAACCGCACGGACCCCCATAGGCTCGAAAAGTGCTCGAAACGCACGGGTGACAGACGTCGCGAAACGACATTCAGATGTTCGGCTCATCAAATCTTCGTTGGCGAATACGTTTATTACGGTATTCTGCCAAATAGCTTGCCGTACGTGAACACAATTATTACGCACATAAGCCGACGATAGATGCGCAACTCACCGCGATCACGAAACGATTTTCATAACGACTCATTTAGAGGAGTTGGAATTTTTGTAGTACAATTCGACGTATCATAGAATTCCCACCGGATGAATCTCGTATATGGCGATAACGGAACATATCCTCCTATCGTGGCTCGGTAACAATAACTGTCTACGGATGATTGTTATTGGCACGCTCAAGTCTCTACAAAGAGAAGTCGGATTTGTGACGAAAACAAGTGTCTTCCTTCTACGGAGAGGTCGGCAAATAAATTATAGCGACAGGGCATGTACGCTAAGGTTCGGCAGTACAAAGTCTTAAGAAGGCGCCATCGATTCGCCGCGTGATTCGTCAGCCGAATTGGTTAGGTTTTTAGGTAAAGGAAGATTAGCTCCTGAGCTAACACACGATAATGCTAAGGCCGGATATTATTAATGGTCCTTTCAACGAGGACGAAGTGACCTTGTGGCCTGTACGTGAAACACAGACTGTTTGTCCGTTTTTTCTTACAGAGGTATTCGCAACTGTAGCGACCATGTTTGCACAAGGGTCCTCGAAATTTGACTGGAAGCCCACTCAGGTACTCTTTCCCTTGCCAATATCGCAGTCCAGTGAAGATATCGCAAAGTAAAAGAAAAAGTCGAAACGCCTAATTCCGTAATGAGGGTGAACGAACGCGAACAGGTCGGACGGGCAGGTTCTCCTGCGCCGGAAAATACACCGCTGGTCGATTCAGTCATTTTCCTTTTACCTGAGCGAGTAGGCGTGCGTGGTTGCTATCACGCGCGGCGTCACCAGCACATGGGACATTGGAGCAGCCGGAAGGGTGCAGGCTCGTGTTTGATCCATTACCTGTTGGCTCGCCGCCAATAACTGGATTCCTCGGAACCGCCGCCAGAAAAACGCGGAGTGGCGGCCGCTGCAGGCGCTGCTCGCAACGAGGCAGTTCCTTAGGCCGACCGGGCCCCACTTACTTTGCCTCCCCCACCATGTCTACCTGTTCAATCTACGAGTACGTACACCCTGGCATAGCCAATGTCACTCCAAGTTAACGATGTTCAAAGGTATCGGCTGAGAGTGCAGACGCGAATCAGAGGGATGCCTTGATTGATTGGACTGGCAGAAGAGCCGTCCTATTCCCACTTGGACCTGATGAGTAGCCACGGGATTGCTTACGCGGAGGCCTAGTAGGGTTCACGATGCGTAAAGAACGATTCCGTCTCCTTTTGCTGTACATGACGCTGGACGCATATCCAAGGACACGTACGATATAAATTATAACGTATGTGAGGAAACTGGCCACTTTGTCTGAGACACCGAAGTGGACGGCGAACTTTAGAGGTCCTCACCGAGTGTTGTCAATATTGACTTCCATACGGAATGCTATAAGACTCCTCATTCTGAGTAGTCGAACAATATCCGAAGTCAACATACACTTCAGTCACTAGCATTACAAAACTTACAAACACTCGTTGCATAACGTTCCTCTGCCAATAGAAATGCTTATTTGTGTGTAGAGATTGTTGTTTTTAGATCAGATATCGAAAAATACTTAGTTGAAAGACATATGAATAACGCTTGTCGTTAGTGTAAATCTTCATTGTTATTAACGAAGTGCTATGCAGCGCAAAAACGTATCCATGTGACCGAACAAAAAATGATACACACATATATATATATATATATATATATATATATATATATGTTGTGGAACAAGACGCTTTGGGTTTAATATTGAGTTCGTTAGACGACTGAATCAACTTCATTTGCAAAGGTCCTACAGGCTTCTGTTACTAATGATCGACTCAGAAAGGTTCAGTACGGCCGATGATGATATTGTCACCAGACTCAAAAGATGAATTCAAATGAAGACCATTCGATTGAAAACTCTCCGGCTTCTAATTAATTTTCCGATGGGAAAGGTGTCCATTTTTATCAGTGTACGCATTGACTCCGAAGTTCAATGCTGTGGGCTTCGCATCAATGAGGTAGTGCATTTGGGAAATTGCCAAAAGAATGTGACGCTTTTACAACAGAAGGACGAACTCAGAAACGTAATGTCCTTCACCAGAAACTCTCGACTGACTTCCGCGTGACCCGTAGTAACTAAATATGTATATTTCCCCATAAAAAAAAGGACAGCCAAACAAAAAGGCTCCTAGTTTTACGTTAAACAGATGTTATCCAAAAAGGAGCAAGAATTGCGCAGTCATGGCTTCTGTAACCCTTGCATCAGGCAGTCAGTCTTGATATGCGCAAATGTTGACAGAGGTGTCTGGATTGTGTGAACACGTCACTCCTCTGGAGCTAAAAGAGAATAGGAACCTACTAGTCTAGTAAAATGCAAACGAAGTCATCTGACGTCCACATCTTGGAGCAATTTTCGCCGACGAAATGTCCACACACCAGATCGCGTCTTCATACGTGAACGCAACAATTTAAACAAGTAAAGTGTACATGCCTGTTATTCTGAAATGTTACAAGTTTGAGCCGAAATGCATTCTTAGCATCGAAAATAGAAGGGATAAACCCAAAAGGTTATTTGCACAAAAATGGAGGAAACTGGGGCTCATAGCTATAGTGATATTTACTTGTTCTTTCCTTCAAGAGGTCGATTTTTTTCGCTTTCGATAGCCATTACGATACATAGCTATAAGGGTCTCGTGTGTGAAGTCCATGTAGTTTATTTGAATATGTTGTCGCAAGAACTCAGAATATCCGCCGGCGCTACCTATTCTTATGAATTCTCCATTGACCGCCACCTCGTTGCCGCTCCTTAGCGCCCTTCTTAGAAACGCAGATTTGAATAGCCTCCGTGGCTGGTTGTGGATCGGGTAGCCAGGGCAAGCTAAGTAAAAGGCCTAACAGCAGGACCGCACGGGGGAACAATGTGGTCCTGATGTCCCCGTTTAGCCCCTGGGGCACGTGCCGCCCTAAGAAGGTGACTGAGGAGGCAACCGGCGTCCGCCAGTCGACAGACACCCGCTGCCTAACTGACCAACGCGGAAGGAACCAAGAAAAAATGAGGATGACAAAGTCATGAAAAAGAGCTCGCCGCAGTCGCGTCCCTTTTTCTTGTCCAAGGGCCGCAAACCCGTTAGTACTGCCCGGCGGTTTGTGATTGTCAGGGGGTTCTCGCTAGCTTTCGCCGTCTCTCCCTGAGAACAGAACGTTGTAGAGCATCGGGCCGGGTTGTTGGAAAGGCGCTTAGCCAAAACTCAATAGTACTAGATCGCACGGCGTGTGCTGCGGGCGCTGGAGGCGTACGGCGGGTTCGCGCTTACATCCGCCGTTGCGCTGGCAGCCGGGCCTGCAGCCGACGGCGATTGATTGACTGGCCCCCGTCGGGAGCCGCTCTGATCCCTATCCGGCTGTGGTGGTGGTTTTTCGTGGCCTTTTTTTTTTCGTAAGTCACTCCGGATCCTCCGGTTAGGCTGGCTGTGGCCCATAGCGGGGAGAGACTGTGGGTGCCATAGAAAGCGAGCAGGGTAAGAAGGAAGAATCAGGAAGTGGAAGACCTCTTCCTTTTCCATCGGTGCGTAGGAATCGGGAATAACGTGCGAGGAGAAGCGCGTCACGATGTGCTGGCGTAAGAATGAACGTTGGGGCACCCGCCATAGCACCATTGATCTTTGAGGTTGTTTTTCTTTCTCGCCATATGTCTCTGAGCTCCTGGGGTGGGAACAGGAGACTGTCAGCGAAGGAGCTCGTCGGGCGGAAATGTGCCAAATCTCCGATCGACCTACGGCAGGTCTACGGGTGAACGAGCTGTTCTCCTTTCGCACAATGAAGTGTACACACTGTAGCAATTCAACATTTACTGCTTGAACTTCGAAATGCACTTGTACAATGTGTAAATCTATGAAAGTACGACTGCTGCCCTTATGTTTCACTTGGCTCACCGAGGGGGTCGACGGCTAAGGAGCTTAACGCGTTGCGACGCTGTAACGGTTTGCTTGTCTCATTGCCGGTTTCGTATCTCCTGCGAGATCTGTTTGATCTGCGACGATACCAGGGCGACAATAAGTTTGTACCCCGGTGGAGTTATCAACCAAACAGAAACCTGTTGGACAAGTCGATTTTAGGTCTTCAGCTTCGACTTTTCGGAGCAGTGGGAACATAACGCAGTACGTGTTCCAAAAGCCCTTTAAGAGGCCGAGCTTCTGGATGTACGCCTTGTGGAACTGTTCAATGCCTCACACAGAGGTATATGGGCGTAACAAAAATATTTTCATTATGAGACGTGTACGTTCCAAAGTTTACAAACGCTAAGCAAAACACGTCAACTATTTTGCGCGGATAATCCTGTTTTGGACATAGCTTATGTCAGTTTCATTTTCAAGCAACACACATACGCATACACACACACACACACAGAGCTGAACATGCACGCGTAGAGTCTGATTAGAATAGACCGGCTTGCTAAAAAATGTTGTGTACATAAACTATGAAAAAATCTTAATCTTCGCTTGTCTTAATGAATATTTAAACATGATGTAATATTTCCACTTATATAACCATGTGTCAACTGTACAAAATACGCATCGTATCGACTATCAACTGTCCACTACGCTGATCACACTATTCACGCCCGTCAGAAAAGGCGCATAGAAGCAGCTGCTCTCTTGTCGTAACCTAGATGCGGTTCGCGCACGTGTGTTTGTTTGCGCGTTGCTATCTAGCGACATATACGACGTACGTCCATAAGCGTAGCAGTAATCTCGCAGCAATGATAGAAAATTGTCCGTGGAGAAAGCTTAGAAAATTCACGCTTATTTTGCGGCGTGCCTATTGCCGGCTAGGGGTAACACCGTTGCAGAGACAGGAGGCTGTCTCAGGATCGGTTGACAGTGGCACCTCCTCGTTTCGAAGTAGAATGCATCGCACGGAGCTGTTGTTTATACGACATTAGGAAGAAGGGACGCAGTTGTATGGTGATTGAAAACGGCGGAGGTCAACAATACAACGGAAGCTTCACCGGAAGCGAACGTTTGCCGAGCGAGCGAGCGAGCGAGCGAGCAGATCAGAAAGATACTGACGCAGCAGGACGGAGCATCGGATTGACCGGGTCAGGCTGACTCAGTAAGGTCACGATGGATAGCTACTGGACAGCGGTTGCGTCGACCAAATAACAAAATCACTAAGAATACAGAGACTCAACATGCCGTAGTTGGATATAAGTCGCCATTGCCTACGGAGTAGCGGAAAGGACACTATGAGGTGGTTGATTGCCTTTTTTTTATTAATTTTTTTTGACAGTCAGCAATCTAAACAAACTGCATGCTAACATTTGCTTCGATACAGATGTTAGATTTTGTCATTGTTTTTGTCAGGGTACAACAAAATTGTATAATGACAAAGAAATATATTTTGGTAATACAAAATAGTCTAGAAATATGTTTCATATTAATGCGAGTTATGATTAGGACAACTGTCTCATACAGACATTACACGTTAGGGCAGTTGCCCATGTTATGTAATTAGGGCCGCTCGAAGTAATGCAGGATACAGGTACGCCTGAAGCGATAGCGAGTAACCAGAACGGGTCTAATTTAGCTGAGGGGCAAACCAATTGAGTAGCAACTACCTACGAGGACAGGTCGACATGAAGGCCATTTGTTCGCGAAGCAACTTGATACGCTATTGTCTGAACGAGATGGCATTGATCAAGATGCTCAAAGCTGCAAAGTATCATCGGAGTTGTCTGCCACTTTGCAAGAGACCTAGCCACGATACGGTGAGAATAATAAAAATAGGTACTCATGCTCAACGTAGTTATCGACAGAACGAAAATGGATGCCGTTCAATTAAGAGTGATGCCAGAACGACTATGCCCAGGAATGCCGCGGGAGCCCGAGCTTGATATGATTGCATTTTAGAACTTATTTTCGGTTACTTTACAAGATTGAGCCCCGTCCATAACGCCAGATAGTGCTGGGCCTTGCTGCCGGCGTAAGGAAGCAGAGCTCATCAAAACATTCTCAAACTAGTCGAAACTTTACTACAACACATCCGTTGGGAGAAAATCTATTCGCCGAAAATTTTCAGTCCTGTAGACGTGTCAGTTTGCGCGCCAACACCTCGAAACGTACACTATCGGTAACCTACACGGGTCAACGAACAAGACACTATAGTAATAGATACCCGTTGATTTTATCTATCGAGTTCTCGGCTCTTCGTAGGGGCGCAAACAGATTCTGGTGAGGTTTAATGCATTTCAGTTGGCCTCATTTACTTGCATTGGTTGATGCTATGCGCACATATAACGAAAAGCCCAAACGTGTGAGTCCGAGAAATCAGCGGGTTAGCACTTCTTCGACGTGCAGCTGTCAGCAGGAGCAGCTGTTATCTACGTGCCTTACGCGGGAAAAGGAAGCTGTATGAAACGGTACAGGCTCTATGAGTGGAACAGCGTCTGAAGAGGCTCTCTGGTGGCATCTACCAGAATGGAATTGATTTCCATTCAAATCAGAGGAAACTCTAGAGCATTCGTGGTCCAGCAGCAGTCCTACTTTTTGTCAAAGTAGGAACAGCGGGCAAGGACAGCTCTTCGGTGGGGAGCTGAATTAAACATTGACCCGGTCAGCGGTGCGTAGTTCGTACTCGTGGCGTTCAAAACGCGAACACGAAGTGTCAGGAGAAACACAACCTATAAACGCGCAAAGCACTAAATATGCGCAACAGTGTCAATGTACGCATTCCCTTTCTCATCCGTTATGAGACCGCCGTTTTAGCAGTGAGATTTCCATTTCCACGGAGTCGGAAAACGTGGCGCTGCTTCACCTCGACGCAAATAGTAGTCATGTGCTATCTCGTTATGCCACATCCTACTGGCGAAACTCGCGTGTCGAGGTTTGGTCTCGGATGTTATATGGCAGATCAATCAGGCCTGTCCAAATTCGCCAGTTATTCAATGAATTCACTGGCCTTGTTCGACGATTTCAAGTGTATTCATGCCGATAGACGATGGATTTGAAATCAATTAATTGCGACAACCTAGTTAATTGGCTAAATATCGCTTAATTCCTCAGGAGGGCACGAGATGAGGCTGTATTCGTTTGCTGCATCCGCGTACTGGATATTCCGTTTAATTGACTCTATCTCTTGCTTAAATAAAGGCTTTCGATCGCAGTGAAAGAAAACTGTGCTGATATCAATAACGTACCGCCTAGCCCGTGCCCATTTCGGTAGACTGAACGCCTTTTTTGTGTTCAACTTCACAGGCCTCGTTGGGAGCTCGCCTTTGCTTTGACCCGAGTTCACTCTATTGCCAGATGTCCTAAAGGAGCTAATGGCTCTAACAATTGATTTCTGCTCTCCAAAGGCTCTTAAAAGCCTCTTGACCTGCAATTTCTGGAGGGACGAGGATGAAAATAAGTGACGATCACTGAGAAATGTCAACGGTGGCTCGGGAGTTTTCTACGTAAACGTGCGAAAACCTGTGTGTATGTTCGCTCAGTGTTCGTAACAATCTATTATGTAACAACCCTGTCCTACAAACTATCTCGGATTAGAAATTAACGAACGCGGCTTACGAATAACTAACTTGGAAGAAAGTTGTCGATTGATTGTATAACACAAATACAATGTGTGATTTAATAAAAATGCATCTTCACTAAATTCCAAGAACAATCGGATGTGTACCATTTGTGCGTAACTGGTATTACTCACATCACCACTATTACTGCATTATTGTGAATAATAAATTCACAAAAAACATGTTGTGATCGTTTACGGGAGATTGTTTACACTCTTTAGAAATTTTAATAGAACTACACGTTATGATTTAACATGCAAGTTGTTATTTTAGCTTAATACGCACCGATCCAGCATATCGTAATTACCCAATAGCAAAAACCTGAATATTTTTAGGGCTGACTGTCAGCATTTAAGGTTCACAGTATAGCTTTTGCATTACTTCGTAAGACGGACCTCATAAATGCGTAACGGCGAGGATCAAACCCGCACGCCTACGTGTCTACTTCGATAGCAGGACACACGTTAATACACGAAGCCATCGAGCTCGAGCAAGAAACCTGCACGAATTCAACCGAACCGGTGAAGAGTCACCGTTTTCTTCTCGTTAATATCTTCTTAACAAAAGTTCGCACTTCCTATTTTACTTTCCAGATCCACTTCGCATAAACGTTGACTATCGACCCATGTCGTCGACGCAGTACGCGCAACTCTGACGCTTTTGCCTTAGCTTCATCAAGTAAGTGCAGCTATTCAGCTTGAAACCCATCCACTGGTTATTTCTTACTGAGACACGGTACAGTGGACCCTCACTCGGCGCTCAGAGGGCCTAAGGCAGGCCAACTGTCCTCTTCATGCCATCGATGTCAAGAGCTCCAAGACCCCGGATATCTCGACTCGAACGCGTCTATGAAAGGCCATTTCAACTCTCCGTGCCGGCGGTGCGGCAACCGTGACGTCCGGCGGCGTCGCGAACTTCTCGTTTCGTTGATAGGCATCATTTTTTCCTCCGATGTGCCAGACCAAACAACTCGATTGCATACGAGTGGAGTGTGACCGAGTGCGCGAGACCAATAGAGCCATTCGACGTACTCGAAGACCTTTCGGCAACATGTGTGTCGGGGTCGTTTCAGCAGCGCCGAACTGGTTAGTGTGGCAAAACCCGAAAGCTCGAGTCCTCCGTTCTGATGTGTAAGGCCTCCTTGCCCGATCCCTCGGGTCCTATTGGGCAGCGAGCCAAGCAGGCACTCACCACGGACGCTTCGACCTCGCTCAGTCCGTCGCGGTCGAGCAAAGCCTGAACTCCGCCAGGGGCCCGGGCATCTGTCTCCACCTTCCTATCGCGGCTCCGGCTATCACAATTCAACAAACAGAGCGCGAAGTGTTGTCTATTGTTCAAGGCGACGTCATCTTCCCATTGAAGAATGATGGCGGGAAGGGTGGGAGCATAAACGAAGTCCCTCTCGATGGAGCAGATTGAGGTGGGATCGGAGCCCTACCCAGGGACGTCAAGGCAGGACGTTCCGCGGCTGGCTGAATGTGTGGATGTCTGTTTCAACAGTGAGGGAGTACAACGGACGCTGTCGATACGAGACGCTGATTTTCACGGATTGAATGCCAAGCAACGGACGAAAAGCCAGAAAGCCTTTCAGATAAGTGGATGCGGTTTGGAGGACTGGGCGGTTCCATGGAGAGAGGAGGCGCCTGCGGAAACTGAAGTTCTCTCTGTATGCTTGTGCATCGTTTCCGTGTCGAGTTGTTATATTAAAAGACTGCGGCTCTATCATTCTTGCGGGGTGGTACGGTCTAGGGTGCCATGGCCAGGGTGTGTCGGTCTCCTACAACAAAATGAAATGTACTAATGCCCGTTCCACTTGTTAGGTTTTAGACCTTTCCGCAAAGAAGCGGCCCTTCTGACCTAAGTCCTACTTCTCTCAAAATAGGATTCAAGGAAGTAACTGTCGTGGTAATGGTAATATCTTAGTTATATGGGTCAATAAGTCTTAAGTAGAGCTGTCCAAATATTATTAATTGATGGATGGGCTTTTACCACGTGTCGACACCATAGTGCTTTAAAATTACCAAAAAAACCAATCGAGAATAATATAAGGACCTACCTATATATATATATATATATATATATATA
>MNPL01023447.1:8106-23338 GCA_002081605.1 Tropilaelaps mercedesae
ATTCCTATATCACCCATTGACTCGGCATTCGTGCCACCGATTCGAAGTGATTGGCCGCTTATCGTTGGTGCATACCAGGCGTGCATCACTCTCACCCGCCGCCGCCGCCACGGCTTGAGAATTCATTACAACATGGCCTTGCTGCTGCTGCTGCTACTTCTACTACTCTCTACTATGCCGCTATGATCGTTCCCATCATTGGACGGATCTACTCATAGGCGTCAATGTATCGGTCTGCGAATACGGCACGGCATGCGCTCGACAGCGTTACGCATACGTCCAGCCGGTGAACATCGCTCCGCCGTTGTGTGAGTGAGTGTCGACGGACGGAGCTGCCACAGGGGACGACGAGCTTATCCAGACGCGTCCTGCAAAGTCCGCGCGCATCCGTCCGTGCGTTCGACCTATCGGACCGCCTTCTCGGCATGGCCTTCACTTGGTTGGCGTCTCGAGGACGGCGATGGGCGCTGTTTTTCCTCTTCCTCGAGTTCGGGGAGTCAGTTGGCTTTCGCCCGGCCCGTCGGAGTGTTCGACCGCTCCCGCATGTCGACGACGGCGAACTTCGTCGTCTAAAGTCGGCCGCTTCCTGTCCTCGGCACGAAATTGGGTGTATGTCCGCGTACTTCTACTTGACCAATATTGAATGCCGACTAAGGAGAAGGGAAGCGAAGGAGAAAGCGATACGATGAAGTAACATGTCGAACTGGCGTCGAGGTTCTCTAGGAATGAAGACTCGAACGACTCGCGGGTGCGCGCCGGCCGGCTGCGTCCCACCGCTACGGTGGGCGACCGTACATGTCCGGTTTTTGCGAGCTTCCGTCGTCGCCCACCGGCGCCAACGTCGCTTCTACTATTCCGGGGAACGTCGCCAGCCGCCGTCGTTATGGCGAACGGTCAAATGATCGACACTTGGGCGACTGCCACCATCGTCGGCGTCCGCCGCCTGTCCCTCGATTCGCTTCTCTTGACTCTGACGCTGTCACTCGTCTCTCGAACGCGCTCCGTTCGGTCTCATCGCCGCCACCGCCGCCGCCGAAGTACCGCAGGTACAAAGCCGAGTGGCGTCGTGTGACGCCACTCGGCTTCTCGTCGAAACAATCGGAGCAACCCGACGAGCAGCACCAGCAATCGATCGGCGGACGCTCACCGGGACGACCTCTACAGCGCGGTCGTTTCGTAGCTGCCATCGTTAGGACGGGGTTGGAGTAGCAATTTCGAATTCGTTTGCAATCCAGACCGAAAGGAAGAGCTTAAAAACGATGATGGGGCAGAATGGGGGAAGGGCAGTTGACGATAACGACGATGTTGCTGATGGTGCTCAGAAGAAGCCGATACGAAAGACGAGGCCGTGCTCAATGTCCCGGCGTCGACGTTCGCGGGTGGATGTATTCTATATAGAGCTGTCAGTATATGTCTGTCGCTTTGACCCCTTCGACTGGTGTCTCATCTATCCATGTCTCTCCTCCTCCTCTGTCCGTTGATGTCTGCTCGATGTGAGTCGTTCGCCGGCGTTCCGGTGACATCGCTCGACAGCAACGTCAACGTGACAACAACAGCTGATGTCTGAACGGCTGCTGCAAACGGACGGAATAGAATCTGCGGTTCATTATGTGTGTTCATGTGTGTGTGTGCGTGTGTGTGTGTGGGGAGACAGAGGTGGGACGTAAATTTGACGCCGTAGGCAAGTTCTCTGGACGGACCCCGCTGTGTGATCCAGCCGCCTGATATTGAAGAGATATAGAGCGCGTTCCATCGGGTCGATGGTGATGACGACGAAGACGCTGATGGGAAGGGGTTCAAGTGCCGGGTCGCGAGGTTTGTCTATCTTTTTCTTGAGAGCTGAACAAACGCCAAGAGAGATAGGGAAAGATTGTCCAGTTGACAATGCATGTCGTTGTTGCCGCCGCCGCCGCCGTTCACCGTGATTCTTTGTGCAGGACATCAGGATGACTTGGAGAAGTCTAACAGTGAAACTGCAACAATTACTATTTCGAGGGATAAGTGGATGGAAGAGAGGAAAATGACATACTGCTACTATTCGAAGTCTATTAAAGTCAGTACCCCAGCAATCAATCTATTGTCTGTTGGTGGACTGTAGAACTGAATTGAACGTTTTCTTTCTTTTTTTCTGGTACAGAGCATATAAATGTTATGATGAACACTTCGTGAGAATTTTTTCTGTGATTCGTTCGAAGTTGTTAACGATGAAAACCGCTCATCAGATTGTAGGCAACGGTTTACGAACGTGTATGTACATACATAAACACATATGTGTATGTACATGCATATTATCGATAGATATTGAATTCATCTCTAATCATCTAATAAAGTGCTTTCACGTCGGCTTTCACTCATTGAAATGTGAGTGTGGAAATCGACACTCTTGTCACGCAAAGGAGGGTAACACAGTTTTACGGCGTGAATATGCGTGTGAGAGCTGTTTTCCCAATTTTCGTAGCATTTCCCAGTTTGTCGTATCATGGCTGAACGACTTTGTGGTTCTCTCGTGAAACGCTTTATCGTGCCGACGGGGTTTTCGGTGACATTTCCTTCGGCCGATGCAGCATAAATTATTTTCACTGCCTAGAGACCGAAGCGGTCTTTTGTTTCCTTGCGCCACGACGAAAAGTTTAAGGAAATATCGGATTTCTTTTAGTGGTTAACGTTACTGTCTCTGAAATGATTTGAGCGGCAGGGCCGGAATGGCCGATAAAACCCGCCAATGGGAGGAAACGCTTCTAAAGAACGACAGACGCCTCAAAGCGTTGAGAGAGCCATTCTAGGAGGGTTTCGACAAGTTTGTTTTGACGGACAGTTTTCATTTTAACATCGTGAAGATAGCCGTGTTCCTTCAGGTTGGTCGGGTACTGTTGCTGTGGCACTTGGGGAAGTACCAGGGACTGTGTACGCTGAGTGATGATTTCTTCAATCCGGTCTTCCTATGGCTGACACATTATCGCCAGTAGAACGATTGTCAGCGTGTGCGATCCCGACGATATCGATCATATTCGGAAGTTGAACCATCCAGCAGCGAATTTTCCGACATCAGCTAAATGAGTCAGGCAGTGTCCCAACGAAACACCCGTTCAACATCGGGAGATACCTGGAGATCAAACGAGGTGCAAATCAAGTATTCTACAAACAGAAATGCTAATATACAGTCCCATTTAGTTGTAAGATAAATTTCCTAATTTTAGAATATCGGCTTCGACGAAACGGTGCGCGCTGTGACGATTTTGAAGTATGATTCGAGCGCAAAATAACTAGTTCGTGACTGTTCGACGAATTTCTCGCTCTACGTTGTGGTCTTCCTACTTCTTCTCTCTCTCGATCTCTTTGAGTTGAACTATGACCGGGAGTGAGTGACATTTTTGTACTGTACTCCAATGACTGTATCGAACATTATGAAATTACCGTGTAGTAGACGGTGCACTAAGATGGAGTTGACTATTTAGGCCCTACTAGGCTCTACTGACTACTGGGCCCCTGTGAGCTGTTGTGTTTTCGCGTTCCGCGTGCAAAGAAGCTTTCACAACAAAACAAACTATGGTTAGGCGAACTTTTTCTTGCTAGGTAGACTCGTCTTAACATCGATCTGTCGTCTGCTCATGTCCCATCGATCTTTCGACGGTGATGGAAGCCAATATATCATCAGCGAATTCGAATATTTGCGCCCATTCAACGCATAAACCTACGTCAACTGGCTAACACGGGCCAACGCACGACGTTTGTTGAGTAAACATTTGAGCTCGCCAAGCCAATTGCTTCAGCGGCGAGCGACTGTATAGGCAGGCAGCTTTCGGTAACTCCGCTATTGACCGTTGGCGTCAATGGCTGGGCAATATTTCTGACCGGTCTGATCGGCCAGTCGAGAATATTACTTTGTACGAAGCCGGAATATCGCCCGCAGATATCCGTCTCACGATGTATCCACAGGCCATCACCGGTACAGCTGCTGGTCGGCATCGTACAAACGCGGCGTCCGGCGGCAATCTCGCTGGTTTCGCATGTCTCGCGTGAGGTGTAAATCTTAGCGTTTTTATTGTCATAAGCAATAACGAGATTCCGAAAATCTCGACGCGCACGGGCTTACCTCGTGTTGCGTTTTTTCGCACACAGCGGTAGGGGGGAAAATAATCGCCTGAGCGAAGTTTTTTTCTGGGTCTAAATAACGAAAAGCCGACGCCGCGTCGGCACCGTAACGCTGGTTCGTCAATCCGATTAGGTTCTGGTGGCGGAAGAAAGTTAATCTCATTGCGTAAAAACCCTTTCGACAAATATTGCCAGTTATGTAAGTGCCATTTAGAAGAAGGGCGAATTGCCTCGGACATACTTGTCCGGTTCTTATGCAATCAGGCCAATGAAAACGTGACTGCAGGGTCATGCAAACACGTTTTCAATTGCACATTGAAGTTAATTATGTCAGTTGCACCATATCCCAAAACAAGTACAGAAGTTTCACCAAAAATAACTGTGTTATGTTGAAAACATAGGGGCGTTATGTATGTATATATGTGAGTAAGTATCGCTCCCATATGAATATTATATAGAATATATGTCGGTGCCAAACTGAACGGACAATCTCGGCCACTGATCTCACTAGAGAGTAGCCTCCCCGAGTGTAGGGGGGCAATTACTCGCGTTAGACTCGACCTGTGCTAGGTGCATGTTTATACAATGTCGCCAAACGTTTCTGTCGATTGTGCATTTTGAAACATGCATTTGTTCTCTCCGTCTGCGTGTATGTTGCAGCACTTATTTCGGCTTCAGAAGCTCCGGAGCTTCTCGGCGTCGGACAACGAGATCCAAGTGATACCTCAAGACATCGGGAACTGGCAACTCCTACAGGAACTGGATCTCTCGAAAAATGGTGAGCCACACTTAGCTGACTGTGCGCTACTAATTATTTCCGCCTCGTCACTATCGCTTGATAATCCCCCTTGTCGGAAATGCGGACTAACAGCTACCCCAACGCCTCGAATTCTAGCAAAGGAGCCAATGAATCATATGGCTCGCTGCCATGCCGATTGTTATAGCGACAGCAGAGTGATACACGAAAAACGTTGTGTCACTCCATTTTTTATTAGTCGGTCTGCGTAAGACAAAGCGTTTCCCATTTATACAACGAGTGCAACTTTGCTGCTTTTGAGCGAAAATTCGTCTCACCATAAATGAATTAGCGAGTGTATTCTCAACACGAATGTTTTGTCCGAGTGAATTGCACCCCCGGCCGGCGTTGTTAGTTTCTGTTGTTGTTGTTTGTGTACGATCGGCTGGCCTATGTCGACTTTGTGGTAATTAATAATGAAATACTAGATGAGATATAGCGATAATGGCGGGCTCATACGGGTCGGTGTTTTCTGATTATTCCATGTCAGAAGAGAGAGAACATTTTAGAAACAACACATGTCTGTGGATAAAGATGCTGTTTGACTTATGCATGAACAAATTTGAGTGAGCGTCTCAGATGCTGAAGAACTGAGGTAAACGTCTCGCTCCTTGGCTGATCGATGTCTTCTCGGATAGCTAAGATCTAAAGTTTCACTCAGTTGTCCTCTCTCGACTGTCCACGCATAGGAAGCGGTTTGTGCGTCGGTCGACCCTAACAGGGGCATTTCTTAACATAATTTTTTTGAAAAGCTAACATTTGCCGAGCATTACAAATATGTTCTCTCGGATGACTAGTGACGGCTCTATTATGATTATATTATTATTTTTACTATTATCATTATTATTCCAGCAACGATTCCAGTTAAAGTGAGCGATATGTAAGGCAGCGCTCGTGCACGCCGCCTCATCTCATCGCTCTGTGACGTCTATCTACTGTCGACGCGACACTGTCCTCCGCATTGGCCGCGCGCTGGCATCAGCTGTGTTGTCGTCCTCTCGTATATCTCATATGACGACATCGCAACGGTAGCCGGTCGGGTCGTCTAATCCTCAGTGTCATTTCCATTAATGGTTCAATTTTTAATGCTTTATCTTTGACCGCCGCATGGATTAGTATCCAATGTACCGTCCAGCATAGGATCGGTGGCTTCACCTCATTGAGATGTTTTTTTCAGCGGGAAAAACCGGAGAGAATGTAGTTGAATCTCGGTGACTCCAGCCAGGCCGTGCTTCGCCGCCTGTGACTTGCCGCTCGGTCGTTCGTCTATCCCCGATTTTCTAGCCAAATTGATTTGTCCCGCGACGGAATGTTCATTGCTAGGCCTTCTCATACGATAGGTGAGGTTCCTCACTGCTGTCTCGTCTAACGTCAAATGCCGCCCGATTATATTAAACGCGTCGTGAAGCTCTACTTCAGCGACGATTTGTGGCTGCGTTTAAGCGAAGCCCTGCAGACTGCGTTAGGCGCGGCGTCTATTCCCAAACTATTCCCAAAATGCAGTACCGACCCGACGAGATCCCAGTGTCGTTGTCGGCTACGGCTATCTTTGTCGGCAGTCTTCTTCGTAAGGCTGAGCCGCACGCGATTCATGGCATAGAAGTGGCCTTATTTGTTAGCGACGGAGAGCTTTGCCCCTGTGGAAAAGTGCCAAGCAAACCGAGGCTCGTGTTCTGCTTAGTACGTGTCCCATGAAAATGCAAAGCTCTTCTGCAAAAGGCTTCTGAGGGGCAATAGAGACTGTCGCCCCTTAGTTGACTCCGGCCCGGGACACGGCCCTTCAGATCCTGCAGCATTTCCAGTCCTTGTCTACGAGTGTGAGGCAGTGGGAACGCTTGCGATCTAACTCTTTTGACTCTGTTTGTTAGTCCCCGTGGCGTCGGTGAACTGCGGTGCGTGCACGGGGACGCACGCGCACCAGCTTTGAGCCATGTGTTCTCAAGAACCCGACCGGCTTTCTGTGGGGCAAGCGTGCACGCGGAGAGCTCTCTTCGGTGTCTTTTCTCGACGCCTGCGAGCATCTCTGATGATTCTACGCCACATATCATTGACCTCCGGGTCGTGGCGCGATGGCAACCCCGTAAGTTTATTACGCGCGACGCGTAAACGATTCGGGAACTGTTCCCATTTTGGGGTCGGAGCAGCTTCGTACAGCGACCGGGGCGGTGTGAGTACACAGAGCCGCGCAGTCAACGAGCACAGACAGGCATGGCACGACTGGGCTTCCTGTCGCGTGTTGGCTGCGGTGCAGGTTTTCCTAATACCCCGCGGTATAACGCGGTATAACCTTTAATAGCGTGTGGTTGGCCCGTGCTTGAGCTAACATTTGCACTGGATCGGAGAGAACGACTCGTTTCATGTAGCGGATTGGCTGCGAACTGCCGAGCTTGACGCGTTTGGGCGTCGTAAACAAGTGCTTGCTTGCATCATGCATTCGAGCGATATGTGTACTGAAGTGTGTTTCCACTCCTGTTTTTATTGTTATTACTATAATGATAACTACTATTATGGTAGGAATCATTAATGAGTAACAAATCTGTGGGCGTCTCTGTCGTGACAAGAGGCTATTTACGTGCCTGTGCCTGGCTCTATAACAACTCACGTTAATCACGATGTTAATCATTATTCAACACGTTCCCATTGCTACAATTGGAACGCAGCATTAATGGCATGAAGTGCTGCACCTGCATAACAGATTTGCGTTTCGTTGATCCCCTACCGCTAGACGACACAATCTCTTCACAGAATGTTAGTTTATATACATATATACATACACACACACACGTATATATATCTATATATATATATATATATATATATATATATATATGAATTTCCAGGTTGTCACTCACTTAGCCTCACTGAACTAAACAATTAGCCATTTGTAAAATGGATTACATTTAGTAAACATTCGGTAAACACACACACACTCGAAAATGTATGGAGAGACAAAGAAGCCCCTCCTTCCTTCGCATCCAACAATCACTGGCGTCGCCGCTGTCCCCGCGTATGGGCGCTTTAATTAAGAATTGGAGTCGTAACCTTGGCATGTAACAGTGAGTGGACAAACAGAGGGGCTAACAACGTTACGAAAAGTTCGTACTATTTACGATATCGTTCGAGCATCAGCTGGTCTCCGTGCCCCGGCCGTATGAGTATGAACAAACGACGAAATGACGCGAAAGGACGAAGCGGGGTGGGGCAAACGTTGTGGCTGTCGTAGATCGACCCCCGTTCGTTCGAGCTGCTATTTAGAACTGCGGTATGACGTCGTCGTCGTGCGATATTATCCTGTCGTTATTCGGACTGGCGATTGGTGTAACTGACCACAACGTCGCCGTGGCCGGGATTCTTGATGGTTTGTCTGTTCAGGCATTCGACAGTTCCGATCAAATAGGCAGTTCGACTGAATTATGAGGGATTATTCCGACATATGTCCGATCATCGCACTCACTTAGCAAACACAATGACGCCGCTTTATAAACGCCGTTGACGTAACTAATCTTCGAGCATAGGAAGATGCGAGTGTATTGATTTCAAGCGGTTCGCTATGAAGATTATGACTCGTATGCCGACACACGTTCTTCTTTTCTAGTTTTTGCGACCAACTATAAAATTGGCTCGTTGCATTCGCAAACGTACGTGCGCGGCGTATGTTTGCGTCATGTTGCTGCTGTTGCATGTTGGTGTTCGTTTGCGAGTTTTTAGCTTCGCGAGGCGCCGCGCCCAGATCCGTGGCCGACACTCATGTAATTGTGTCGTCGGGACAAATTTGATAAGCATGACTGCTCGGTAATGGCCTTACGGCACAGAACATAACGAGCGAATAACGAAGTGACGCTCACAACAGTGAAGCAGTGTCATCACTGTCCCACATCTTTGCGTCGCTAAAGAAACAGATTCTCGGTGTTTTTTTTTTTTGGATCGGAACGAGTCGGGAACAGCTTGGACGTGCGCGAGCTCTGACGTCCCTTCTGTTGTCGCGCAGTTGTTGTTGGTAGAAGCAACAGCAACGGTAACAACAGCTCGTTTATTTACGCGTGATTATGGTAATAATATATTCGCTAGTTGCGCACAATGCCCAACGGTATGATCAACAACGGTGGCTGTTGCTGCTGCTGCTGTTGTTGTTGGCGTTGTCGTCGTCGTCGTCGTCGTACAACCGCTGCGGTTATCGCATAGAGTTTGCATTGGGCATCTACATGTACTATTTGGACGCTTACGAATATAGAATAGACGCGTTCCAATATATAAGAGCACAAAAAAATATGTTTACGAGGAGTGATTCACTTAGCTGTTGTAAGAAGAAGAAGCTGCTGCTGCTGCTGCAAGAACAGCGATCACGCGATCATCAGACTCAGCTGTTCCGAGTGACTCTGAGGCGTCCGGCCAAATGTCGTAATGGTGATTGATCATATTACGGTAGAGGGAGTGTGTATTCTAAGTATTCTAAGCGCGCGTTATACGCCGACGGAACGCTTGCAATCGTCATTGAAGACCTTTGACATGTTCTCGCGTTTTCCAAATATCTCGATCGGTGAGCCCATCCTGCTCTAGTGGTTCATCTGTCCTGTGTTTGTTTCCTATTTACGGACACCTGCATTAGCGAGCTGTGAAATAATCAGTCTTTCAACGAATTTTTGCTACGTTCCCAGGACGACGTACACGATTGTGCTGTGCCACTCCACCCCCGAGGGCGGTTATCGCGACTGCATTTCGAGACAACCGAGAAAAAGCCGAGTCCTCTCTCCGGACTGTAGCCAATACAAAAGTCGAAAGGTGCTTTCATGGTAGCGCACGCCGTCTAGCGCCTACTGCAAATGTTGGCTCTCACATGTTGGCGTCAACCGGTTCAACCGGTCCCCCATTTATTAGTCTGTATCCCCCTCCCGCGGCCTCCCTCCCAGCTGGCTCCCTAAATGACTTCCTTTACACGTTGTTGTACAGGTCCGTTGGGTGGCGTGTACCCGTCGTCGACTTCAGGTATGACCCCTTGTCCGATCCTACCGGCTGATAACGTGCTAGTCTGTTACTCAATGGTCGTTTGTTCTTGGCCGTAGAGAATGAGAAACGCTGCGGTAACGCATTCAGTCGTCGGGCGTGGACAGGACGTCAGCAATGGGTCTGCGTCAGGTCACCGGAGCCGTTTTGGGATGCCGCCACCGTCAGCAGCGGCTCTGGGTTACGCGAAGGGGCTGTAGCGACGAAGAGCGATATTCCGGTCATTTTAGCCGCCAGCTGACCCCTGTCCTCCGCCCCGATCCGCTATTTTGTGGAATTTTCTGCTGCCTGTTCCGCCGCTGACGTTTTGGAGCGAAGAACTTCGTCCCGACGGACAGTCTGTGCGCTAGGTTTCGGTCGCTTTCTTGCCGAAAGTAGTCCCTGTCCTAAACCATCCGGCCGGCGGTTGCAGCGGCCGTCGTCGACAACCTCTAATAAGTTTAACTTACATACGTAAGTAGTAGTGTCTAATGGAAACAGCAGAGAGTCACTGCGAGGAGCCGACTGGTAGAATAGCGAATAGCAGCGCTGATCGGTAATAGGAATATGGGATATCGTTGATGTCGTTTTGAGCATCTACGTAAAACTGAATACTCATGTGGTCATGCCATATCGACAAGGACAAGAGGAACATAACTCGGTAACTCGGCCACCTCCGCGCTAGATCCATCTCGGGTCAGCTGCAATTTTAGCGATGCACACAAACGCCGAGTGAATATGTCTTTGAGGATACTGAACTGTCGTCATAGCGCTTGGCCTTTGGTGTCTTTTTTGGATTTACCCAAAAAAACTATTGACACACACACACACACACACACACACACGCACACATTCGAGCTTTCGTGTACAGTTGTTCGACTTGACCACATCAGAAGGCCCCCGACTGTTGCACAAAGGAGGAGGGGGGCACCATAAATCTTTTTTTTTTTGTATGTCTCCGTCAGAAGTGCCACATGAATGGTGGCGAAACCATTTCTAGCCGCCATAGTTCACTGTCATCCTGTTGGCAGGATTCATTCACAACAAAATGGCAGAAACGGTTGCCTGTAGCGTGGCTGTGCGTGGTAACGGCAACAATGATTCAACATAACGAGCATAATATTAATAATAACAATTATAATAACAGAATCGTTATGGCGGTGTGGCCAGCAGCTTTCGTCACGAACTCTGTCGCGAACTGACGGCTGGTCTCTGTCTATCTGACGAGTTGGTCGCATTGCGTCGAACTGTGGCTGCTGTTGCGTACGCGGTGATAGAATTGAGCGTCATCCATCCGTCCGTCCGTCCGTTAGCTATGGCAATCCGTTTCTGTTGTGTCCTCCGCATTAAGCGCGTTCCGCCTTTGGTAGAAAAAACAGCGTCACGTGAACAATGCGTGTCAGTCGGTGTGTGGCTGACGCCGTCACGGCCGTGGCGTTGTTTCAACTCATTATGGTTGTTGTCGACCGCCATAAAGATTACCACCCCTCTCGAGGGATAGTGGAAGAGCGAACAGAGTGCGGGAGAGAGATCTTCTAATGGGAAAAGGCGAACTGACGAAAAAAGGCCGCGAGGGATGGACGGTTGAGGTTGGCCGAAGACCGGCCGAAGAGAAATGCTGCAACGAGCAGAAGCGCTTCGCGCGCCGAAGTGACGAGCTATGGGGTTGTTGTTGTTTGTGTTTTACAGCAGCCGCCGCCGCCGCCGCCAACAACAACAGCAGCAGTAGCAACAACGGCGAACAGTATCACGGGTCAACGACGCTGCACTAACCGAAAACAGAGTCTGTCTTCTGTCAAGGCAGATAACCTTGCTTATGGTCGTCTGCGCCTGTTTTGGTGTAAATACGCCTTCACGCAAAGCTGCCCGATAGAGAATGGCTCGTGTACGACGCATACATCACCTTGATGAACGCATCCGGCTAACAAGTGCCTGGGTGGGCGTTTGACGTTTCCTAGAATGTACCATTTTAGTTCAGCTAGTTTAGGTACAACGTCGCGCTCCGAGGGGAGGAGCGCTTCGTTAGAACAAAGACGTCTCAGCTGACTTCGTCGTGAGATGTCGTGGAGAAGTAGTAGCAAATCGATGCTACACTAAAATGAACGCTCCACGACTGCAGACGGAGAGTTTGTCAGATATTTGCGTATTCACGTACACGTGCAATACCGAAATAGGCCGGCGTTAGAAATGCCGAGCTAATTTGGCTCACTCAGATTCGAAACGAGCGACATTTCTCACGATCGGCGTCCGCTAACTGGCTCGCGTTCGTGCCAATACAGGATGATGCGCACCGAAGGTGATCCAAAATTGGCTGGCATAGCAAAAAACCTAGAATGGCGTGAAAGCCTTTCTCGTGTCGCTGATGGCGTGGTCACTTGGCCTCGATAGCTGAAGAATTTTCTTCAGATAGACGTCGCGACGAGATCGGGTGACTGGCATGCAGCTGCTGCTCGCGTGTTTTCAGCTATTTCTGCGGCAGCGATAGCTGACGTCTGCGTCAGCTCGAGTCAGTCAGTGCACGCGACATTCGTCGTAGATTGTAGTAACCGTCAGCGTCGTCCGGGCGCGCGCAAACCGACGGCGGCGGCGCTGGACACGGATAGCCGCCATCGCGGTGGCGCGTGAGCGGACCGGAGTGCGGTGGCGAGGACGTTTTTTTTTGTTGACCTGTTCGTCTGTCCAAGAAAGAATTGTGGTCGCTCGACACAGCTGTCGACGCTCCGATCCGAGGCGTTTCGATAGAATGTGTCCAATCTCTGGGACCTGGTCGCGCCTTACGCGGTGGCCGATGTTCCGATTGTGTTTCCTACGCGTCAGGCGTGGGCTGAGGAAGATTGAGGGACGAAATTATAGGAAGAACAGGAAGGAAGAGGAAATGTAGCTGAGCAATAGTAGCATGAGCACTTCCGAGTCGCTCGCTGTCCGTTGGCGTCACTCGTATCAACGTGAGCTAAAAAAAGATTCGAGACGAAGCACAGAATTGCTCCGCCGTGGCGGATGGAGCGTCAGACGATGTGGGAAGCTATGAGCTCGCCGTAGAAGCCTTCGCGTCGTCGTCGCCGCCGCCGACGCCGACGCTGTCGTTGCCATCGCTGTCGTCGTCGTCGTCATCGACCTGTTCCGTCGCCGCTTTTACAGTCGCTGGCGTTGTGACAGTCGGTCGATGCGCGATGGCTGGTCGTTGTTTCATCGGCTTGACATGGACATAGATACGAAGTGGTAAATATTTGCCGACACGGCGGACGGTTAATCGGGTCAACGCGGTTCAGATTCAGATTGGGCGAGTACAGTGGAGTTGATGATGACGCTGATGGCGGCGATGATAGCTGTAGACACTCTCGTCCTCGTCGTTGTTGCCACCGCCGCCGCCGCCGCCGCCGCCGCCGCCGCGCGTCTGGTGAGTGGAGAACGTGGCGGCCCTGCCCTTCGGGCCTTGATGCTGACCTACAATAGCAGACCTATGGATAGCGTCCAGCTGAGTAAGGACGATGCAGTCGCGATGATATCTGCCGCCACAACGATGATCGAAACTAAAAGAATGTCGCTCTGTGAGTACGACTTAGACGGACACTCTGTCACCTGTGTGGGAATTCGTTGCTTCGACGAGTGGCCCTCGTCGTCGATCGGGAACACCTCGGGCGGCCTCGGGCGGCGTTGATGCGCGGATCCCGCCCAAACGGGACCGGCAGCCGCTACCGGCTGACTTCGGAGCGGGTTTCCGTCTAGCAGCAGCTGCATCCCTAGAGCCATGATGAAACATCGAGACAAGACTGACGATGTTAAGCTTCATGCTCCGTTGGCCCTCGCATGGAATCGGATCCGTTAGAACCGTAGCGTTACAACAACGTCGACTTGCGCCTCATCCCCGCGCATGCACCGTTGACATAACAACAACCACCAACCAACCGCTAATGCTCACATTAGCCCGTGGAGACGGTGAATTACAGCTTCGCCATTCATCGGCTGTCTATAGCGTTTGTGTGTGTCCGTAGCAGTTTTGCAAACAAATACACTTTAGCTAGACAGATGTAGCGACAAACAAATGCCGCATGGATGCCTTGCGTTTTTCTGTGGGGGCTGAATGGTGGTGGTGGTGGTGGTGGTGGCCAACAACCTTCACTCACATACTCCCGATGAACTTTTGCTGAATTTCCCTGCATCAAGAGGCGTTGTCCTCTCGCGTCAAGGACAGGTCCCAGTCAATTTGCCCGCTTTTCCCTTCTCGAAACGAAGAACGCGCATTCGACATTCGATTCGTTCGCCTTCTTTGACTTCGGTTTTATTTTTTTTCTGCCAAAAGATCAACTAATAAACGCACACGCGTCGATCGATCTTCCCTCGAGAAGTGTGTTCTAGGTAGATATTTCCGGACCTGATGGCGGTGCCCTGGCTCGGCAGTTGAATAGACGCGGAAAAAGATGGTCCCTTCTCCTCCTACTTTCCCCTGTCGTCGTATTGAACACGTAGATCCCTCCGCCGTATCGGAGGAGATGGCTGACTTCTTGTATTGTGGTCAGTTTCGAGGGGGGAAGGCGTGGCGTGAGTGTCACTTTTACGTTAAACGCACGTAACTTCGTCTCGGGCCAACGGCTGAGCGAGACTTCGACGTCCACCTGCTCTTCTGACGGCTTCGTTGGGTAACCACCACCGCCACCACCACCGCCACCACCAGTAAATCTATGGACGACGCCTATGCCATAGGGACATGCAGTTCGTACGGGACCCTTAACGACAGATATTGATTGATAACCGCTCGGGTGGGTTTTGGCGTCGTACGGCCACTTGACTCTCAGCGATTCGACGAGTGTCTGTGCCGAGTTTAAGCCGCGCGTGAAGCGGCGGTACACGACAATCACGCGGAGCCAGTCTCTGCATGCAGCCTTACCTTGGATGAGTGGCAATGTCCTTGGCGGAACGGATCTGACCTTGAACGGACGGGGCAATCGGACGGATGGGGGCACCGCGTGGGGGGGTTAGGTTTTCACGGCGAGGTGAACGATCGGGTACCTCTGATACGCTCTCAGGGTTGGTACATGCCGTGACCCCGGTTCGCCTTGCAACTGTCTCATTTTTTCCCTTGGACGAGGGAGGATATCAGGAACTGTGTGTTCAAAGAAGCTAAGAATTCGGTAACTATCTGCATGTGTGTGTGTGTGTGTGCGTGTGCGTCGTGTGGTATGTCTCAATCCGCTTTAAATTCAACTGAACCTCCGAACGAATTTGTATCGATATTTTTACACCGTCAAGAACGAATCAAGAAAAATATATGTGACTATGCGTTTTTATGAAAACTCCCCTCCTTCACTCAGTGTGAGATCGGAGTACATTATCTATCATATATATATATATATATATATATATATA
>MNPL01023456.1:875-28880 GCA_002081605.1 Tropilaelaps mercedesae
ATTGGTGCCAGATGCAAGGAATTAGAGGGCTTGAAACTACTATGTTACTAACACGCTATAGTTCATAAGGCAATATTGGCTGATCAGAACTATGCCGTTGGTAACTTGGCCCGCTTAATTGAATCTTCTCTGGATTACAATTGATTGATTTCCATGCGGTGAGATTACATTGCACTGTTACGCGAAAAAACAAATATGTGTGTGAGCCTATCGCCTGGATGAGTTTCGCTCTACTCTTTTGTCGGTTCATTGTCTACAATTTGTCGCGTATGCCACTGACATTATCGTTATTGTCATAATCGACATTACTATCAATGGCGTGGTCATTATCAGTAGAGGTTGGACCACTTGATTGTCGTTTTAAAATTTAACCATCCCTTTTTCGCTGGTCCATCGTAGTCGGATTTTACACTTGTTAGTACTGTAATAATAGCGCACCCATTCAAAGGCTCATTTGAAAATCCGATACAAGAGAGGTATAAATTTACTTCAAGTAACCCAAGGTAATGTGTTATGTGTTTTTATATGATTTAGAAACACCATACTAGTAAAAGTAAACCGGAAGCGAAAGAAAATTGAATTTTTCTATGGGCAATTTCATTGGAATTATTAGGAGGAATCCGTCGTAATATCTGTATGTCGTACGTTACTATTTTAGATTCAAGAAACAGTTCAGCAGTTGCTTAACACGTCGAATCCTTAATGTTTTTTCAGAGTCATTCAGATTGTATTCCAGCGCAAAAAATGTTAGTAATTGAGCCTTCAGCTAAATCATCATGTTCGTTAGTGGTGATAATTTTAACTGATAGTACGCTCATGAAGTGCCGCCAAGATACACTGGCGAGATAAAGTTTAACTAGATTAAAAAAAAAAAAACGGCCTAACGGAAACTACCGTCACTTGCCTTGTTCAATAAACGAACAGCGAAACTTATACGGTTATACACATATATGACTATATGTATATATATTATTGCATGCAATCCTGCCAAAAAAGTGACAAACGTTATCTGTACATTCTTGTGTACTCTAAAAATGTTAAGATTTTCTCCTGTGTGTAAGTTTTCAATGTAATATTGTTTTATTCACACATTTTTATAAATTGCCTATAAGTTCACTTTTTATTGGCACAAGTTTTACAGCAAATCACAACCAAAAAAATCTCAATAGAAGGCTCTCCTATTTATTCGGGGAAAAGGTATTCAGAGGCGCCCTCAATTTGACAGGATCATTATGGTATCACATTAGGCATTTGACGCAAAAATCACGTGGGATCATTTGTTATATTCAGTTAGTATGAGCTCGCATTATTGCAGCCATATCGTAATATGGCATACACACATTCGTTTGGAAGTCATTCGCTTTCTCATGATCAAGAGGGCTCCTCCCAACAAAAATCCAGCGTAGCGTAGTAAAGCTTAAGCTGTTATAACATCAGCACCTGCTCTATTGGAAAACAGTTTGATTGCTTAGAAGACGCGAAAACAGCTTGTCAGATTCTTGTACGACAAAATCGGAACAATGCAAATTCCTTCATAGATGTGTTCGATGATTATACACCTGTAATAAGCATTAACGTAAGATATAGAATGATTTTTATTATATATCTCATGCTCAATGTTATTTTTGTATATGAATTGACTTATTAGGCGGTTTTTGCACCTTGTACTTTCTTGGGTTAATTTTCTCTCATGCAATTAACCGATGGATTTTTTTTCGACTTGACTATTCAATTTTACATTTATATGCAAAATGACAATATCGCGTTTCAAGATTTATACAACATGTTCAGACATTATTCGATTATACAGCAGAGGCATCCGTCGCCACGGAAACTTAATTCCTAGTACCATTGTACGTTCATGTTCAAGAACGAGCCACCCTTTTCTAGTAAAGCTCTACTCGGCAATACTTTTAGGTTCAGCTAATTTTGTATGTTTTAGTCAAATGAAGCAAAAAGAATAAATATTGCATTTGAAAGGATTTGACATTTTTTCTATCGCTAAAACATTTTTCTTAGACAGGTCAGTCTGTCGCTAGGAAAATACTAATGTAAGCATTTGCTTCTTATAATGCAGCTTATTCTGCGAATAAACCATTCTCTTGGTGAATTCCATTAATTCTTCGCTAACACTAATTGAATATTTGGTGTACCATTTTTTATAGTTATAAGCCGATTCCTTTTTTCTAGTGTTCATGCTTATTTTTACTTTTCGTTACCAATGAATCATATTATGTCAGTGCGCAATTTAGCAATTTGGTTTAGATATCTCCATAATTGTCTTTCGTTGAAAGGACTAAACTTCTCAGCTCATAATTCGCACAGAACTGAAATACTTAGTGGATCTCTAGGCATCCTTTAATACAAATGTATACGAGTGACACTTTCCGAAGCAGATAGTCATGATGCTGCTATATACAACTATGGCTCTCTAAGGGTCTTGTGTGAGCTACATTGTCGAGTTAGTTTTTTAAATACAATATTTTATAGAAAAGGTTTTTCCCATAGATTGCATTCCGGGGACTCTCCCAATTTAAGTTCTTCATTGTTTCTCACATTACTTGGAGCCATGTTACGTACACAGAAATTGACGTATTCGGCCGGCGCCTATCGCATCAGACGCGAATGCTCGATTGATATACCATTACGTAAGACAAGCGTCATTTCCAGGTTGCTTTGATGTAGAACGTATGAGAGATTAAGCGTTACAACAACTGTTGAGCTTGTTCTCGAAATAGGCTGGCCGGCACGAAGGGGTTCGAATGGTACTAACTTGAATTATAGTTTCATGCAAAATGTTTTCCATGCGCTTAGTATTACGCACATCTGCAAGGGATTGCATGGATAGACTATACCACACTCGTTCACTATTATTCACATTCGTTTACTTCGATCATACTATTACCGCCAGATCATCGCTTCAATGAATCCTCAAGTATACATACTCATATTAAAATGTCAATAATTAAAAGCGAACACTTACCAGGTAGAAGACTGCAAGATACAATTCGTCAAATCAAAAGTATTTTATTAAATAAGTAGTGTAATATTTAGTCATATGGACATATGAGAAAACAAGGTTTGTCAGGCAAATTTTTTGTTGACATGTGTTGTTTTCTTAGTTCTGATCGATAATGATCTAACGAATTTCGAAAATCCAGCGTGTCAAGACATACCCCAAGAATGCGGGAGAAAACTGCACCGAATCCCCAAAAGTGCTAATCAGCAAATCTAAAGCCAGGTCTAATACACAATTACCTTTGATATTTACTTTTTTAGGGATACCCAAATGATTTATTCATTTTGCACATTAAGTGTCACTATTCAAAGCCAATGCGATTGTCTTTGCTGCTTAAAAGCTTCAAATAGGGATTGCATCCTGTAACTCAAGGATAGAGTAGATGGCCTTATTACACTTATTATGCTCATACATACAAGGTGCTTCATAGCAGACAACAATGCATGCTGACCAACGAAAGCGACATTGCAAGACTTACGTACGACCCTGTAAAATAAATGTTCGAACAATTTTACATTTATCTTCGGCCAAATATTAGATTAGATCATAACTATAGCTTCGAGAAATATTCGTCAAACAATCACCCTAGGCAGATTCAAGCAACTTAAAATTTTCTTATACAGAATTCAGAAAGGTCTTTACATGACAGTTTCGAGTCAACTAAGTATTAAAATTCTTTATTACTGATGAATAAAATGTCATGATTTTAAAATCCATTAGCAGTATCATAACGAAAGATTTATCAATCTTATTTTTTGGCTAGTAGTCTTCTTCATCCCAATCCATACCGTCTACGTTTTGCTCTAATTATTTCTAATGTTTTTTAGAGAATGAAAATTGCGTTTTCTACTATCGTAAATATCAAGCTGCCATATTAACTGCCTAGTTTCATTTCCTCGAGTTTTGCGATTATTATCGCTTGAACGTATATTTACCGGAGACGTGGTTGTACTCCGCCACAAGGTTGAAATAGATGTTCATCTATTTCAACCTTGTGGCGGAGTTTACATTTCAAACAATGAGATGCCTTAAACATTGTTACAAAAATGACGTCAAGCCATTACCCAAAAACAACAGTGAAAACCTTCAGATCCGTTGTAGATTTCCACCTACAACACAAAATCCAATCCACACCTTGGACATAAATATTATCTCAGCCCAAAATTTATTTGTGTACTCCACATTTATTGCTCAGTCACTACATGCCATTCGGACAACTCACGAGACAGCAGTTATTAATCTGTCTGTATATAAAACACCAGGCGCTGTTAAATACACTGCACATATCAAATGATAGAACTATTTTTAGCTTTCTTTATGGCCCTAAGTTGCTAACCAGAATAACAACAAGAAAGCTCCAAATATTCAACGTTTTTCTGTCGATATTGTCGCTCATAATAAAACCGATTCATGCAGAAACTTTTATTATTATGCTAATGTTTTTCTGAGTTGTTGTGGCAGTGTTGCTTGCCTGTGAACACAGGCAATGTCCCTGTAGATTCATAGGGGGGCAGTCAGACGCACACACGCGTAATGGGTGGTCTAGAATATCTATTGGTAGGAGAAAGCAACTCAGTGTGTCTACTGAGTGGGTCACCGAGTGCGTGACAGATAAGCGTTGTGCTATGGCCAAAACGGGCAGCAATTACAGTATTGGAGATAGTCATGGTCCAACTAAACCCGAGGGCAGGCAAGTAAGCGGTTGCAGCCAAACTGAAATTGTGTCATCGTCACTATAGTGCTGTCGGCAGTAACAACAGCAGCAGCAAAATTAACATCCACAAAAGCAGCCATACAGAAACAGGCGGATGAACAGACAGATCGAGGAATGGAGAGACGAACCATCCACAAACACGAGAACGAGCACCATCAGCAGTAATAGCAACAATTGTAGCTGTTACTGCTATTTTCTATGCGAGAGATCGTTTTGGCACTCACGAAGTATTCACAGTTATTTTTAGCCAAAATAATTCCAAATATCACAAGACAACAAAATAACGAATAAGCAATAACAACAACAGGCATTAGATATTGCTGGTGGCCTTTCAGTTAGGTGGTGTCACTGTCATCACGACCGTCGCATAAATCGTTGTAGTAAATCCTGTCGCGTGGTCAATAGCTGTTTTGCCAGAGAGAAATAATAATGGCAGAGGTGGAAGTGGTGGTGGTGGCGGCAATGGATGTGGTTGGCGAAGTGCAACGCAGCAGCAGCATCAGAGTCTGCAATATACGTCGACAATAGCGATGACGACGACGACCAGAGGAAAAACCCCGTAACCTTCAGGTTCCCAAGCAATTATCTCTTAGAATCTACCTTTTATTAGCTGTAACCGTAACGTTACAAAACCAACATCCGTCCAGTATCAACATCAACATAAGCCGTAGCAGCCATGCTGGTAGCGACAGAGCAGGTGATAAAACGAATGATAAAGTCGGTTGGTAGGGTAGACGGGCGAACGAATGAATAAACACAAACCAGCAGACACTCAAATGATGACAATCGCAACAGCAAAAATGACAAGAGCAACGGCGACGATGACAGAAACATGAACAGCATTAATATTAACAACGATAGGAGCAGACGCAGAACACTGGTAACTATTAAAGGGGCTAATAAAGAGGCCGAATGCAACAGAATAGAAACAGTCTGCGACCGGCACCACAGAAGCTACTGTGGCCATGCTTGCAGACGCGTTCATTGGGAGAGAAAATCCGCTCAATTCAGTCGCTACATACATATGTATGACACATGTAAGATTTAAATACAGATAAACAGGTCTATACAGATTGAAGAAATCTATTTGTGGAAAGTTGAGATTGTGGAGCTGCTTTCCACCTCGACCTTTTCTAGCCGACAACAGTCTCCTCCCTTTTGAGGACCAAAACACGCGTACCTATGCTTGAAGAGTGTGAAAATAAGTTATTGTTATCCATATTTTAATACCTTTCACTTTCAAGAATGACACGTTTTATTATTAAATATTGGCTCATAGGCTAACGTTGATATTCAAAAATAATTTTCGCAGCGTCTCTCTGGGGCGTTTTGTGTATAATGTTCTCTAGTGTAATTCGATCCAACGTATCAGACACACACAGACAAATCTGTTTGTAGTTTGCAATTCCTGATCGGGTACTCAAAGAACTTGTTACAAAAACGATTTAGGTTTGTAAAAATCTTCAAAGTGTGATATCTCAAAATTGTGAGGATAGGATGTAGCACGATGTTTGTTTTAGCTTTTCTTCTTAGAGGGTCAATATCGGCTATGCGTCAGCTTCGATGACATTTTGTTGCACGTTGTTGAATACGCGCAGGATTAAAAAAATTAAGATTGATCATTTACGGGTACCCGGTCCCTCTTTTAAAGCAACCGCAGTCATTTACAAAACGAACAATAACGTGCAATAAGTAGCTCGCCATTATTTTGAATATTATACACCCCACAAGAATGGTCACATTCTCCGACATCTAACTGATGATTTATTGGTTTTATTTAACTACAGCTCGTAAGTGACTAGCGCGTTTCAGCATTTACAAATAAACGATTGGTGATCCTAGTTGCTTTAGCAATGCAGTACTCCCGTGTTAACTCATCCCTGAAGAGCACTTGAGAACAATAATGACTTGTTTTATATAAACCATAAAGAGCTATGACTAAGAGAAATCATACAATCCTTCTTACTTGAGCTGGTCATTGAGTTTTAGCTTTATCTTTTTTACTGCATTTCCAATTTGTATGTGGCTATAAAAGATAGAATAGATTAACAGACGTCCTTATTTTGTTTATAAAATAAAATGTTATCCGTCTCCATTTACATTCATATGTGGTGGCGATAGCATCAGAAATGACTTCAAATTTCTTCACACGTAAAACGATAATTGCTGCAAACGAGGGAAATGGACTGCGGTTCTTAGAAAAGCACAGTATCTATCTAATATGTTACTTGGAGCTCAAAAACTTAACCTACATCTTTCAAGGTTGTTTTCACCAACAGATCAATACTCTCTTTTCCATAGTAGTCGTGCTCATGAAAGTGGTCGGAGCAACGCTTATGCCACAGTGCTGTCTGCAGTTCCAATGAATTATCGTAAAACTAGAAAGTGTAAACCGCAGTAAACAGTGCGCAGATGATGTTACTCACCGCCACCACACCATCAGCAACATTGTTAGCAGCAATGGCAGAATGAACGGAAGATCAAAATCTGATATTTCTAATGATTAAACTAATAATAATAATAATCATCATCATCATCATCATAACAGTAATAATAATAATAGTAATAATAAGTAATGATAATAATAATAACGGCCAACCTACTAGATTTGCTTTGCCATTCGTTCTCACCACAATCACAGGCACTACTTCCGATGCCGCAGCTGGTGCCGCTTAGCCGCTTAAAATAACACTTAGCCGATAAGTGTCAAACCGCGACACGTGGCGCTCAAGTACACTCCTCACTCTCAAAAAGACACTGCCAGGAACATTACCGTTCAAGTATCGGCATATAAACATAGGACACAGTGAGCAACAACAACATAGTTATGACAACAACGACAAATATGGCACATCGAAACATCAGACAACATTGTAGTTTATACGATAAAAACGTTCTTAAACAAAAACTCCATACCCACAGTAACGCCAGTGTAGCAGATATGCGAGTTGAGGTTGGTGTGTACAAAAATTTATGCCCATCTAAATATTCATACGCGATCCACATGGTTTGGTCAAGCATCACAAATTTAAATGTGAGACAACAGGAGAAATGTATGATAGACATACAAAATCTTTTTATATAACTGAGGCGAAAACCATCATATAGTAATATTGCTTTGTTAAGTTCTTAAGATATTGATTTTCGATAGATAAAAAGACAGTTTTGTATTCATGTCTCGGAATATAATATTGTAAAATTTTTTAATATAGGATTTGGGTATTGTGATTATCGACACACTAGTGAGTACTCAATGAATGATCTGTACAGGGAAAGCATTTTAACGGATGCCAGCTCTAAACTGTTTTACAAAGGGAAACACTAAATAGGCTATTGGCAGCAAATCGAAAACAGTAAAATTGTCTTTTTATAAATTACCAACAAATGTCCGGCCCTCTCCTCCTCTCACAACTTTGCGCCACGCATAAAATAAGCGCCACTTTAATGCGACTGAAGTTACTTATTTCAGCGTTTACTATTCTAAACGATACCAACATTAGTTACACACGTTGAAAAAGCTAAAATGATCTGAATGTAAAAATGGAAAGACAAGGCACAACATTACTTTCAAGGCAATAAATCGATAATAGTAGAACATTTCCTCTTCATCATCAGTCTGTAGGTCATATTCTGTGGGCACCACTTTATATACTGAAAATTTGCTTTTTTTGAAAATAATGTCTGTTAATAACAGGATAAAGTAAATGTTTTCTTAGGTTGATATCGATATTTTTGAGATAATATAAGCTAGGGGAGATATATAGTTAAACCTTATTTTTTGCCGACACATTATGGTCTTCTTACCAATTAGTTGTAGGGCTCTCCTATCCTTTTCCAGCCCCTTTGGTCTGAATCCGTCTGAAATAGACAAGAGTAAATTAACTGAAGTGACTACGCGTCAACCTATTGTATTCTGTTTACATATACAGGTCATTCTGCAATTTGTCTGTAGTAAATTTGTGGTCATATGTGTGTTACCATGGAATTGGCAACTTCTTTGAACTGCCAGTTTAACACTACTACTACCACACAACGGAGATACTACTACATAACAGCACAATTACACCTTCATTTTGAGCGCGGGAAATCGTTACCATTAACGTGACGGCTCTCAAGTTATCTCAAAGCCATATTCAATACGTTATTTTACGATATCTAGGTCAGTTAGTTTGTGTTTTCTTAAAGCACCATTTTTCAAATGGAGTTTAGGAAAACTCTGTAGAGCGAAAGGCATCATCATACTATATCAATAGCCCCTTAACGGCAAATTCAAAATATTTGTTTATGTACTCTCAGTTGAGGACGTATCTAATTATTAAAAGAAATCTGAATGGTTTTGATTTGTCAGCACTTTACGTGTAAGAAATACCTTAGAGATTTGTCTTTGCTCAACTCTTTCACAGTTACTATGTTGTGTATTCAAATCAATTTCACAGTATTATGGTTTAATGACGTCATGTTTTAGATGAAATGATATTTTTGAACGTATTATTGACTGTTTTAACAGTAGACAATAAACGATGGAGCTGACTGAATTTTTCTCTATTGTAAATCATATGTTAGGTCGAGCAATCAAGGACGTTAGTATACTTGACTGTCCAGTAAATGTTTAGGTGATACTTTACATAGCTAAAAAAAGGTGCCAATAGAACTATTTGGACCTTAAACGATCATACTGGAGCATTTTTAGTACGAATATTATGATGATATTTTATTTCCACGAATGTGTGGCGGCTATTTTTCTTAAAAAACAAAATAAAATTGTATTAAGAGTACCAGTATACGCCTGCCGAACGAGTATACCAACGGCGGGGTAAAAAAATCAAGCCACTAACCTGTTGCGAAACCGTGTATTCAAATGCAGAGCGCATGCCTCACATACAGTCCTCGCATCTATCGACCTAATCTGATAATACTCTAAAGGTCGCCCAGGCCACCAACGCAGAAATTTCTAAATGCTCTAACCGCAGAAATATACATTAGCTAACTTCACTCAGAACAAACCATAATTGGATTTTTAAGGATTTTATTATTATCTGAAGACTAAATCACGATGACAATGATTAAAGTGACTTGGATGGAATTGCATATTTCATTATTTTTTGCTGCTAACGTTTCATATTGTTCTAAAATTTGACTTCATGTTTCTTTATTGCTTTTATTCAATGGTGTGTTTGTGAACTCTCATTATTTCTCATCATATTTTAAACATCAGCCATGAATATGGTAAATTCGTATCCACGTTTGTTAACTAGAGGGAAGCACGGGCCCCAAATATGACGCTTACATAATTCGAAAATGATTTGACTACAATTTCATTGTTTTTGCCTTGTGAATAATATTTTTCCGTCCTTTTGCTTACCTGTCGGCTCAGTTAATAGTCCGACACGCCGTAGGCTAAGTGGATCAACTCACAGTATAAAATAGGTAATGGTTACATGAATCATATAATAGATTCTACTTAAGTCATTCAATTTAACTTCTATACGACGCTAAAGTAGCAGACTCCCCTATTCCAACACACGTACACGTTTCGTCAAAAGCGCATAAGATGCGAAAAGGATGCAAAGCTTCCAATCTCGAGTGCATAACATCATTTGACAGAATACAAGCCAGTAGATAAATGTTGATCATACCACCTTGGGTCGTGAAATCGTGTTTTTAAGGGACGTTCCGAAATTGCAATATCATAAAACTACTGTTTCTGTTTCGTTCCAATCAGATCAACATTGCCACTGCCTCACAAAAAAAATAAATGCTCAAATTTCAAAGGTCAGGATGGGAATACTTTGTGATATAAATCAACACATCAGCTCACGTAGCGAAGCTTTATTTCTAAACAGGTAGCTAAGAAGCAATGATAAATGCACGTTTTGATTTAGCGAGGCTAACACCGTTTACTCTATCAAAAATATTTTTAAGGGTGACCGTTAGCCAACATTTAACGTAGGTTATTCGTAAGACAGCTCTTATAAATGTAAATGTGCAACGGCAGGGATCGGACCCGTACACCCACGTGGCTCCTCCGGTCGCAAGATTCACTCCAATGCACCAAGACGTGGAGTTCGACGCCGTTCACTCCGTCAAAAATAGTTCGCCCTACCATAGGTTGGTTGTCGTGGAGAATCGAAAGACAAAAGGAAAGTTTGTGTAACGAGAACAAGTTAGAATCAAACTGTCATATTTGTTAGCCAGCTTCTGTTCATAAAAAAAATCAATTTCTGTTATATTACTTTTTTTTATGTCAGTCAAGCTCCAATGCATCTGTTAAGCAACTTGTCGTATGTCTATAATCGCAGCAACGATATATTTTGCTGGTCCATCTATGGTCCAGTAAGATTGTTTGACTTACTTCAAGGCTTTACTTGAAAGCGTTTCCAACACTTGATGTTTGTAGCGTATCGACCCCCGGGGACACGACGTTGAACATTGAAACTTGGAAACTTACCTGCGAATCGGATGTTAATAGACGAGACTCGAAGCTGTGACCATTGCCATCGGGTGTAATGACATGTAGTTGTTCGACCAATGAGACACTAATAACATTTTCATGTTATCTCATGCTACATTTGCATTTCCCGTTAAAATTGGCTGGACAATTTGTTTAATTAATTATCGATAACGGTGAGAAAATTGACTGAACCTAGAGTTATATATGTATTGCGCAAAACGCTTTTTGAATTTTCCATCTTAAATTCACCTCGTGAACCAGATTTTAATTCGTTCAGCGGCCCTTCTTTACTGAATACAATCTACGTGACATATTTGAGTCAAAAAATCTCACCTAAGCAGACGTATATTGTCTGTAAACAATTAGTGGCGGCTAGTGTCTATGCTGTACGAAATCAGCGATCTTTCAGCATCATGACGGAGGCAGACAATTTGTCGCCAGTTATAATGGCCGCCGAAGCCGCCCAGCAGTCTCAAAACAACATGAACCAACGAAAGATTGATAAGAATTGACAATGCGTTTGATTTCCGTATTTCATGAGATTAATGAGTTTCGTACGACGTCGCACACACGATACAATGTTTGTGGTGGTATGTCGGTCTGTGTGTATTCACTTTAAAAGCACGCGGTTCGGGATGACAACTTTTTAAGCCTCTTTTAAACATAGATACATCACATTGAATTTCTGCCGACGTGTGTCGGCTTCATTTCGTCTTGTTCTTTTTCTGCTGGCCTGCAAGCTGACGAAAATAATAACCGAAGGGTCCTGACTCATGAAAGGGCTGAAAAAGCGCAGGTCTTCACTAATACATTCCATTCATATTTCAGCAGTTTTATGGCCAGTAGCAAGAGCACCAATGCGGTAACATCGATAGCATGGCAATATTGAATATCTACGAATCACTTTAAGCAAAAAGCGCGTACAAGGTGAGGCTGTAATTCTATTAAAAAAATAAATACTTCCGGTTGAATGTCTGAAGTTTGAAAGTGTACGTCACCGACGTTTTTCCCAATGGACTATTACGATCAAAGCACATATATAACTGTGGGCTATAAAGTATCACTCAACAAGCAGTGAACAATTAAGTGGAGAGGTCTTCTTGAATCAATGCTTAAAACAATTTAATACTCATTAAATCATTTGTGCCTAGCCCATGTACCTTATTACTTAAATTATTATTGCCGCCCGAGTCAAGAATGTGCATCTTGTCTGTCAAACATAACGCCTATTGTATATAACGAAAACAGTCAAGGTGGTTTGCATTCATAAAAAAATATCTGTCCTGCCGGTAAGTTGGTACACACAGTGGTGTCTACTTATATTCACAAACAATACTTCAATTACCGGTATAGACAACTTCGTTATACCCAAAGACCGTAAATATTGCGAATTGCCGGGTCTGTCACAAATTGACAGTAGCTTGTAGCTATCTTTAATAGTGTTTCATATTTTTTATCGGTTATGCAACTTCATGGATGTTTACATGCCTCTCAGACTATTATAAGAAATACGAATCGAATCAAAAATATAGTGAATGAAAAGATTTATTCGAATTTTGGTACACGTATTTAATAAAGCACAACAAAAAAGATTATTTTAGCTTTCTGGTAATTTACTTTTACAGAAGTGGCATAAAAAAGGCAGTTTGAGATTTTATCTAAAACATTTTATCCATATTTTATCTAACACAAGAATCCTAAACGTTCGGCACGGGCCGTTCGTTTATTATTTACACTTATCAGAATATCTTTTGGTATTGCACAATCATCAAGCATAATTCAACTATCAATATAAAAAAAAAAAAGTAATAACGATTTTTATGATTATTTAATTGGAACACTATAATCAAAAGCAAAATCCTTACTTACGTTACCCCTAGAGCATATCTTTACTCTTTTAGGCGCGTGAACATTTGTCGAAGAGTTCACGAGCCTTAACAAGATGCCTACAGTGCACAACACTCGCAAATTTTCTGTTTCTTCTGTTAACTAACTAGATAGATACGTGTACTGACGATGTCAAAATTCCAATAAGAGCACGAGACGGCCATGATTAGCAGAACATTTAATAAACGCTGGAGACTTTTATGCGTTGGCGAAAGGAATAGAATCTACGTCATTCATACATTTTCCGCTGATCTATACCTAGAAAATATCTGTTTATCCCATTATGTAGTCGGCGTTGAGATCGCTAAAATTAATGTTATTAGAAGGTTAACAATTAAAATTAATAACAAAAATTAATGTTAAAAATGTTATTAAAAGACACCTTTATTTTCAATAAACATCTAGGGAATGTTACACTTGAATGCACTCAAACTTGCTTTTGGACACTTAGGATATTCCATTTTGTTCATCTTAAACATGATTACTTAAACTACTACGTTTAAACAATACTTAGCGTCTACGTATATCAATGTCTGTTGTATGGAAACAAGCGAAGGTTGAATTTCGTTTTACAGAAAATGCAGAATTTAATTTATTTGAAACCTAAAGCGACATAAGCTGGATCTAGGAAATATTATTATAGACAAAAAATAAATTAGAGCTGATCGTCAGCCCAGATAACGCCAACGGTACCGCTTGTTACATTTCTTCGTAAGACGCACCCCATAAATGGAAATGGGCGACAGTGGGGATCGAATCCGTCCACCCATGTGTCTCCTCCGGTCGTAAGGCGCATGCGAATACACCAAGCCACCAAGCTCGACAAAAAAAATACAAAAGCAAATATTATAGGCAGAATAGGAATGGCGGATCCAAACTAGCTAACAGTATTGAAAAATGAAGCAATATTTGAAAATGTATCCGACATTTATTGTATAAATTGCATTTCAGGGTGTGTGATAAAGACTAAGTTAGCCGCAAAGGCTAAAAAAATCAACTACCATTTTTCGGGAGAATAAAACGACACCTGAATCCAATTTAATCAGATACCAGTGATGCAAAATTGTGTTTGGTAAGTATTATCGAATAATCTGATTAAATTACGTTACGCCACATTTACAAAACTAGACAAATGACGACAAATCTGATATGAAACGGAGCTACGTAAAAAATAGAAATTCAAAATAACGTGAATATATTAGGGTTTCCAAAAATCGGAGCTGTTTGCACCAATAAATGTTTTCCATTGATAACAACTATCGTCGTTACTGAATACGTTTGCTCATTTAATTTTTAAAAAATTCATTGATTTATTTTATGACTTAGACAACACATGCGCAAAAAATCGTACTTCGCGGCCAAAATTAAACGACTCCATTCCAGTCACCTCGTCGCGCTACAGAGCCCAAAAACGAGAACGCTCGCGCAGAATTATCGCTTTAACGACAATGATTCTCCCAGTGTCAAACAATTATGCGTTAGTTCAAGAACCAGCATTTGACATTAATATTAAAACAAAGCTTTTTTATGATCTTTGATTGCGATTGAACTAATTAATTCGGTTCATCAATTGATCACAGTATTGAATTTTAAGCTTATCAACGCGACCGAATAACAAGTTCACAGCCCATCAAAAAACCATCTTAAACAAAAAAAAGTATTAAACTAATGATCTGGAGAATACTAAGCGGAAATCTTAGCCGTATATCTTCAGCTCACTTCCTTTCGTCCATGAATAACTATTTCTTTTGATTATATTGACGTTCTACCATATTGCTTATGCTATCGCTTATTGTATCGTAAGCCGTATAAGCACTGTTTACAACTGCATGAGCTTCATTTCGATATATGACTGAATAGCGGAGTGAAACATTTCAGACTCCTAGCTGAACACAAGTGTTCGGCAAGAGAAAAACAAAAGACATTAAATGTGCGAAACTTAAATGTTCAGCATGAGTACTTGACGTCTCCAAAGTTGTTTCGAATCGCTAGATAGAATCAGGTCAGCGAAAAACTTCGCAGATGCCCTTTAGGGAAAAAATTACTGGTAAGCATTTAGTAGTGAGCGCATTCGCAGTCTTTAGAACCAAGCAAAGGCCATTCCAGCACAATTCCAAGCGCTGCGACTGTTTGGTAAAGCGCAGTAAAATTTATAGGGATAAAATTTGTATGAACGAGCGCATACGTAATGCTGGTCGCGAGAAATTACTTTCGTATGATTCGCACAGATTGTATAATTTCACATTCGGGATACCTGCTTTTTCGTATCATCATTACAATTAACACAGGAATAACAGGAATATAGTTGCTGACAGAATTACGAGTAGAGCCACAGATATCAAATACAATTGTGTTTCAAGATATTTCTTTTATCTAGAGTGTAGCAAAGTTTATAAAAAAATAAAACAAAGTTTATTTGACTGTTTTTGTTTAGCCAGACAAAACCTCTTGTTTCTTGTTCTACTAATAAGATCATTCCGCATAGACTTGCACAGGCATAACTTGGAAGCTACATAAGATAATTGAACGACAACAAGAATGAATATCCCATGCCTCTATTCCATTATAGTGGAATATTTTAATGCATTATAATCTGGAATAAATATTTTATAAATTAAAGTCTCAAAATTATTTACGATAACACAAGAAGAGTTACCAAAAGTTTAAAATAATTAAAAATAATTTTTTTCTTTTATATGAATAACATACTTTACTTTTACAACACCGCTACTTCTACCACCGCTACTATTTCTGCACATTTCTATCCACCGGAACTGTGTGGCGCGTTGCATCAGTACTATTACTACTTGTTTCCTTTGCTTCTCTTTATTGCACGTGAGTTGTACGTTAGAAATGTATAGTGATGATCATTCCCCCTATTAATTAATAACTAACGTAGGTGTTGTAATTTGACTTCTTGTTTTATAACTGTGCCTTTCCTCTTAAAATGTTTTCTACGAGACTACGAGAACATGTCGTTTGTCATTTCTACTATCAAACTAAAATGCAATACGGTGTACGTGACGTCATCTGCATCCTCTGTACCGCATTAGATGCATTCTGTGCCGTTAGCCTTTTTATCTTCTTTAGGTACTTTTGAAGGGTCCTGTGCCCCGTTAGTGCCTGCGTAAGTACATTGTGTCCTCATGTTCCCCGTTGATCCACTTATCCAGGTCTGGAATAACGTAACGGGTCCAGGCGCCTGGTTGGTCTGCTGTCTTGCTGATTCATTCCTTTTGCCGTTCTTTTATCGCATCCTCTCTGACTTCTTTCTCTCTTAGACCAGCACTCACTTTATTATTATGTAGGTACACGATAGGTCAGTACAAGCGCCATCTTCTTCAACCTTATTCTTTTGCTTTCTCCATATGATGAAGAGTAATAGTAACAGCAACAGTGTCAAGAAGCAACTTGCTGCATGTTGCGCGCCCGCTAAAGGGGGAATAGACAAATGCGCAATGGGACAATACAAGATTAATGTGCGTGAAAGAGAAGTACAGCCAGACGAGGACGAGATAATTATATGATGACGATGCTGTTCGTATTGATTTAGGCAACAATGAGAAATGTTTGGACGCCAAATGAAGGCAATGTGATGGGCGCCGCAATCGAAGCGATATTAATGTTGCGAATTTTAGTGGCCAACACAAGGCGGTTTCGAAGAAGGTGATGTTGCACCAGAAATTCCACTACAACACGACTGTCATAATGTGTATATTTAAAGGCAACACAGGACTGGTTGCTAGGCGATGACATGAAGATGAGGTGAGCAACAACTCGACAACGGTTCCCGCAACAACAATAATGGCAGAAGTGGAACTATTAAATCTCGAGAGCTACCGGGTTAAATGAAAATAGAGTGGAATCCTCTTCTTCGAGACTGCGAAACAACTATAATTACATCGAAATAGAGCCGGCAACTGAAATGCGGACTGAAAATATCAGCGAACACAAGCACACACGTATACTTATAGTAAGACACAGATTTGCTCAAAATAGTAACAGAAGGGATACCAAGCATAAAAAGATAAGGTAGAGAACACAAATCAAACGGCAACAGCCCCACAACTAAGAGCTTTCGCGCCTCTCATAATTTGGTCATTTCTTCTTCTTATATTAGTGTATCCTACTGCTTTTGGTGTTCTGACACAACTTCTTGGTTTAAAAATTTCTTTCAGATAATAAGTGTAAGTATTCGACTGATGAGAAATTTGAAAATCAACAGGACAACGAATATTTTTTTATAAAAGTTGCAGCGAATGAACAACCACAGGATGAATGGCAGCGTTGAAATAGCAAAAAAGCAGTGCTAAAACGATTTGGCGCCATCTCCACGCAAAATATTCCGCTTTAGAGCAAATGTAGAATTTGAAAACACGACACGCCCTGATCGCACAAGAGAATAACCCTCCCGATCTCGCCAAAGTTTGGTACACACATACAGGACATGCTGGCAGTCACAAGCAAACGATTATACCGCCACAGAGGCACAGGAACTCACACCCGCAAGTCAACATCATTGAACAGCGAATTCACCAACATCCAACAACGAACAACGACCCTTTCAGGCTGACAGAAACGTCGAAGAATTCAACAACGACAACAGACAAAACTAACAGATAGCATTAACTCATTTCTTGTAGATAGACTTCGTTGCCGGAGAATATTGCCTTCGTTCGACGCTGCAGGTTACCGACATTTTATCTTGCGTTTCGCATCCGGCTACAACAAATAGAACCCAAACGTTTAGGAACGAGAGATGGAAAAAGAGAGGGATACAAAAGAGGCTCTTTCGTTTTGTATTAACCTGACTAAATATAGCAATGTGTTTGCATGTGTGTGTTGTGCCTATAGTAATGATGATAGGAATAATGGTGACACCAGGGGTCACAGTCTATTCATCAGACTATTTGAATGCCCTAAAGCATTTGATGCTTGTTGGCCTTCTCGTTGACTTCGTCGAGAGTACTCAAACGAAGCAACCACATTTCTCTCTAAATCACCTGTAGATTTCCACATGAAGCACATATACCCAGCTCAGTTTGGGGCAACTCAGCAAGTTCCGGTAACCGCTCACACGCACCTAAATGTTTGTAGCAGTGACCAACACGAGCCAAGACGACTGTCTGCAATATATACTGACGACCATCAAAAATTGCCACTTTGCGGAGCTAAAGCAGAAAGCCCCGCACGAAAAAAACTATGCAAAACAATTATGGCATTAGTTTTCTGATAAGAAGGCTACATTAATATTTAAAAATGACATGAAAGTAATAATATACAATCTGATGTAACGGCATGTTTGTAAAAGATAGCACATCTCTAAAAAGTAAGAATTAGTGCACTAGCCAGCTGGTTATTCATAATTCTCATCATCATCATTTACAACTCAGAGACGAAAAGAATAAGACTATCCTACATTGACGTGCAATATATGGAATTAAAATGAAGGCTGAACGGCCCTGAAAGGATTAAAGCCTTAATACACGCGAAGCAATCGCTTGTTCAACTCAGCGGCCGACTGACACTGTTAACTGGTTTACAGTTAGCTTTTAACTCCAGACCGTAATTAATGATTGTGCCATGTCGTAATTTTTTACGAGTCACCTTCAGATGAATATTAATGATAATAACAAAAAGAAGAATAGTAATAAAGAATATTTTTATTTAGACATGTATTTTACGCAAAGAAAATGTTCAGCCATTTAAGTGGGTACTGAATCATCATGGCTATACGTCTCATAAATCTGCAGCGGTCATTATTAGATGGTCGAGTTTCGTCTGTTCCTTCAGCATAAAAATTTTATAAAAATCCTGTATACGATTACATTTTAATGCCAATACTAATGTCAATAATGCCTTTAGGAAACTTCAAAAAGGCCAAGCTTAAATTTAGTTAATCCTTTTCAGGAGAATCATACTCGAGACAACTTGAGGTGGAGATATCGGTTTTTTAATCTTCGTGCCTGTTAGTCCGGAAAAAAATTTCCGGCATAACTTGAAGAATTTAAAGACTGTATAAAATGGGTTTCTGCTTTTCGAAACAACAAATATCGTATTTTATTTATGTACTTGGAAGCAATGTAGAATGTTGAGTAGGGTATGCTTTACGACTTAACTACAGTCACTATCTATCAAACAAATGGTAAATATACTCCGTTTAATCGTTGTAATAATAATTATAGGAAATAAGATAATTACGTTATAAATGATTGGAAGGATACTGTAAAAGTGTGTGATTAAGCCGCTACCAGCGATTAGCCCACTGAGTGATCATCTAGTATTAGCAAAGCTTCAACATGATTTATGTTTTCTTCACCGTTCTGCAAAAAATATTAAATTTTGTAATAAATACAATAGCTTCGTCCCTGATAAAAACCTCGCCAACTAACGGTGATGACGTCTTCGGTGGCTTCACGGCTTCACCATGGAGACCAACATATCAATGCCTCCAGCAGCAACAGCGGCTCAATATGCATATATATTAGCACATTCTCCGTGCCACAAAATCGGTGATAGGAATCCAATCTTAACAAAAACAGAAAAAGAGTAAGTATTGAACATCCGTATGGCTAAAGAAGCACAAATTACAAACAAGTTCGGTATGAGACTTCTTAGATGTGAGAGCATGGCACAACGATTTTAGGTTAAATGTTTGTTGTATTTGAGATACCAAGTAGTTTATTTCATAGATACGAATAATATCTTGCCACATTGATTAATGCCTAACCACTATTTGTAATTTAGGTACATATTAAATGACGACGCCTACATCAACAACACCCTGAACTTACAAATGGACATTTTTTCGGAACATTAAACTTTTAGTGCGATAACAAGACAAACGATATGCTTGTCATGTTAACATGCAAAATGAAACATTTTTGCATTTGTATCATTATCAGCGAAAGCAACAACGTTAATGAGTTGACCAAAATATTTTAACAGAGTCGTTTGCGTGACAAACAAGTTCTTAAATCGTTACAAGCGATAATCTTGACCTATTAAAGCAGATTTATAAACAAAGCGTAATTATTTTGAATGGATTACCGACTTAGTATACCTCTAGACAGCCTCTACTTGTTAGTTCACGTATGCCGTTGTATCACTACCCCTCAGCTCTAACTTACAATTATTATAAGCTACTCGGCTACGTCTTTATTTCTATTTACTTTATTACTTATGTCTGTCATATAAGCCAAAAATATTTGCGTTTTGGTAAAGAAGCCTTGGTTGATTCGTACCACTTCACTGAGTATGAGCACCGATTTTGAAGTTTAGTACAAAGCAACATACGTTGAACTGTTTATCTGGCACAGTAAAACGGTATCTTAGTTACCACCAACAAAGCTATGTTAATGACTATCTTCCTGAGCACACCTATGCTTGTGTATGAACTGTGACAAACAGATGTGAGTTCGCTAAGTTGACGTGAGATTACTCACAAAAGTTCTTGAAGTAATTAAAAAACGTCAACAGGTTTTATACAAACGGATAAACGATCATACAGATTCAGACGGAATCACAGACGGTGCACCGACTGACGAACGGACACAGACGCACATAGGGTCGATAGATAAGGAACGCGCCACCCCGAATTTTAGTCTAGATGGAATTTACGTTTACTCTGAATTTTAGCCTGAATACGTTTATTTATGAGTGAATGTTTGTCTCTCACGTTGTCCACTTCGCCACTTCAATAATGAAAGCTCCATATATAGGACAGTTTCCAGACTTTTCTCTGTTTACTTTTGTTTATCTCTTGAGAATTTTACTGACGTCGCCGCTGTTTTTGTTTTAGTCATTAAGCAGCGAATGAATGACGATAATAAGGTAGTTTCGCTTTGGCAGAGCCAAACGACCAAAGCTATTACTGCAGTTATTTTTCAATACGTACTTATTGATAGAAGTCAAGTCGACATCCTGTCCGCAGGATGTCGAATTGACTTCAAGGTATGGCAAAACGAGAAAAAACAAGAAAATAAGTGAGCAAACAAAAAGACAGAAACAACAACGACCAATAATTGTTACAATCTATGTGCTGAGGATATATCAAGACGATGTAGCCGTCAGACTCAGCTCTGGTGTCTCTCAAATGGAACTTCTTTTAATATAAATGAAATCTCAACAGACTTTTAAGCCTGAGGCTAAACCTACGATAACCAAAGAAGCCTGATAACTCTCACTGGCCTTTTAAAATAAAAGCAATTGTCTATTAGTATTCACTTATTCAAGAGTGAGACCATAAACCGAAATTTCAAGGGATCCGTAACTTAGTAATCATCGTAGAAAGTGTAGCTGTACGGTTAAAGGTAGATGAACAATCGTCTTGATTTATTAAAATAACAAGGAACTTCGATTATAAGTAAGTAATACTTGACGTTCGCATACCGCAATATGGCTAATCTTTATTGTTTTCTTATAAAAATATTTAAAAATAAATTCCAAAGTCAGCTATAAATGTTAGAGGTTAAATTAAAAGAATAAGACAAACAAATGACAAAAAAATAATAAAATTGAGTGGTTTCGACTAACCTTCTAAACACGCCGTGTGGATTAAAAGCAGCACAAACATAGATTCGAGAGGAGCCACTCCAGTAGAAAAAACTTTTAACAGCACCGTGGCTTCTAGTTGGAATAGTCGCGTTGACGATAGGCAAACTGACACCTGTGGTATATTTCACAGCACAGTCTCCATATTTCTCTATGTGGTATCAAACGAAAGCACGAGCTGACTCTCTCACAATGATGCCTGATAATACCAACAAGTATAGATAAATCCACAACTTCCTTACTGCAAGGATGCGACAAGGCAACATAAAGTTGAGTAACCATGAGCAATGATTCAACATTTTACGCGATATATATACGCTATATAAATATAAATATAATAAAATATTTTTGAAATATTTTATTACGGTCACTTTATAAAGAGATACACGCCCACGAGTATATACAATCACGATTTTATACTACTAGTCTAAAAAAATGTATGCTTAACTCGCTACAGGACTTGAAATATTTACTTAAAGTTGCTTGCATGATCACCGCATGGGTGATAGGTTTCTAAAAGACATTTATGTGCTTATGTTGTCTAACTATATCAACGTACAGTTGCGGTTATGTCAGGTAAACGCTACACGTATATCCTTGCGCAACGGTATGCCAACATAACACGTTAACAGCCAAGTGAATGACTGCATAGTTTGTGAACACAGTTTCTCGAACAGGTCACACTGAAACGGATATTCATGCATACTCATGCAACATATTATAGTCTGTAAAGCGTTAGTATCAGACTGCCTCAGACAAAAATAAATGTTATTTTAACATTAGCCCCTCAGTACACATTGGACCCGAAGCGGTATCTTTTAAAAAATATTCGTGAATAAAGTCAGTTACTTTTAAGAAAAATGGTAATATTGTAATGACGTTTTATAAATGTTTTAATGTGTGGCCTGATTCATCTCATAATAGTGACAAATATCCACTATCACTGAATATTATTCAAATTAGTCATAATGGTGGTATTGGCTTACTATAGCCACAACAAATTGTAATCGACAAACGTCGGCCTGGTATCTAGGAATAATAATAATAATAATAATAATAATAATAATAGTAATAGTTAACTATTACTATTATAAAATAATCATAATTAGTGGATGGTTTGCTCGCAGTTATTCGTACACCACGTTTGCTAGTATCATTGATTCTTAATCGTTGTCGAAATGAACTTCAGTCCACTAATATGCATAAAATATACCTTGTAGGAATGTTTTTTCAATTGTTAGCATCTCAAACTATAATACTCTGAACATGTAGATGACTATATGATGATATACGAGGCTACCTTACCAGATTTACACAATCTTAAGCATGCCGTGTACAATTACATGCAGCTGTACACGGTGACTGTTTTGCCTAGAGCTTACTTCAGAGGTGCTGAACATAGCGTTGAATGTGTGATTGTTTGTATAGCCATGTGCAACATATAATTATGCGAGATTCTTACATATAGCTCAGTCGTCAGTCCATCCAGTGCAACGATAAGAAGCGATGAGATGACTACGAAACCATTCAAAGGAAGATCCGATAACACTATTCATCCAGGCCATGAAACGAAGTTCCGATGGTTACCGATAGAGCTTTCCACGTGTATAGTGGTTTGATATCGCAATAGTATTATCCTTAGATTCCTTTACTTTCCTTTTTAATATCGGGTAGTACGCATTTTCTTAACGTCGAAAATGCACACAATCACAAAATAGTTCTTCACAGGAAGAAGCAAATAGCACACAGATGTTAAACACACACAGCAAAATCTTCTCTTGTTTTTCTTTTTCCTTCTTTAATAGCACCAGATAACCATTGTGACAGTAACTATCCTTATTTGATGTGCCAGGCGAACACAGTAGCCATTACACTACATCACATATCAACTAAATAATTGACGCTGCGGTTGAAGCGTAAAATTGTATGCATATTTCAGCCACGCTAAATACAGTCCGTGACTTGACATGGTAACAGCGACAGCGAAAAAATACAGCTCGCAGCGATTTTCGATGGAATTTGCCGTCTTCAGAAGGAGTAATTTCGTCGATATAGACCAGCTCAACTGCCAAGCCACTCAGGCGTCAGCTAGATAGAAGGCAGCAAGAATAGCAAATTCAGTTCGGCATTCTGGCCTGCAGAGGCACCCCTAGCCTTCTTCTTAAGCACCTCCATAGCCACCAACATCTCACAACACAAGGAACACATTGTAAGAAGAGCACAAAACACTAGTCTAATCCGTCGGCTTCACAGCAACACATAGGGTTCACGGCTTCTCTTTTTATCACACTGTGTGCGTGATGATATTACGATGAACTTCCTACAGTATGATGCTGACCATAAAGCAAACAATCGAAACAGTTAACTACTATATTTGGTAAAAGCAGCGGTATAAGTGCTAAACAAATAATTTTTTTAATATTATAATTAACCTAAATTAGAGAATGTCGTCTTCGTTTGGTGCATATGAAAATGATGTATATGAAACAAAAAACAGTAGACAGAAACCAATGAGACAGTATAGTAATTCAACTATAAACTGCACTAAACAATAATATGTTGTATGATTCTTTTTCAGCTTTTGAGTTTGCCAGTGTCGAGAAATTTCATCAGCCAAAACAAACTCATGATGCCGACAATTGTAAAAAAAATGCCTCAAATGCTGAATTGCTTCAAAAAAGGGTAAACTAAAGGGCGCACTGTGACAGAAATAAATACTATGAGGCAGAGAAAGCAAAATGATTTACAACAACTCATTAAGACAAGCAAAACAACAAAATTCGTAGAGAAGCATCTTGTATTAGCACGTAGACGTATTGGGGGGTTGCTGAATATCTATCAACAACGTGGTTAATGGCGTCGCAAATATTCTTCATTGCGTCATTTTCAAATACAGACACTGAATTGTGTCAGTGCTTCGATTAGATTAGACCTTATTCAGCTATTGCTATTGTTTATAATTCTGGTACCGCACTACCGGTTGATTTTTGATAACAATCTAAATGGTGACCGAACGAGGTATCAAACCGGATAAATTACAACCTTATCACTTCTCTCTCATCGCAACTTCCCCTCCCCATCCGACTTTCAAGATAGGAACAGCAGCAGGAGGAGAACAGTTAGTTCGTTTTCAGCTTCCTCCACGCGTGAATAAGTCCTTTTTTAAACATTGTTTATAGTGTCCCTATAACTCTCACAATAAACCACTGATCAAAATCGATTGCACATACACCATCGCTTACTATTCGGCTTTACAAATTTGACGTTGAAAGCGAAGGCTGTATGTTTCGACGAGAGACGTATAGTAAAACTGTACATGCCACTATATTTGGTTTAATCTAAATATTGGCCATAATACCATTAGTATGTTCTCAAATGTAACAAAACCAATCGTAGTGGTATATTTATGTTGTTGCTGATGGTGGTAATGGTGTTGTTTCATTGCTGTTTTAGTGTGACCCCACTGCCGGCAACAGTAGTTTTTGTGTCAACAAAAAGGAAGTCATTGCCATACCTGTAGCCCCTGCGTTATCGGCAAGACTACAGTAGAAGTAAAAGTATTGTGATTGCGATAGCCACGATAATGGTTTCCTTTACAGAAGAGTAAGGCTTCATTTATTATCTATGTATCAAGACGCGCATATCAGTAACAAACAAAAGCTACAGCATGGTCGTGGTCATAGCGATCTTCACATTCAGCAGTGCCGTTGAACTCTTTACATGGAGCAGCTTTTGTCAAACAGCCGACTCAGTTTATTCGCTTTTTATATATTTCGGCACTTAACCCTAGTTGAGAGTCGAATAATTTAAAAGTAAGTAAAGACCATATTAAGGACGCTAATCGCTAAGTAACACAATCAAAAAATACTGGTTTGATACTAACATTTAATAAAGCTCTTTACAAAATCGTGTCAACAAAACGCATTGTACAACAGGATGGTAGTATTATCTAACCACCTTAAATCATATCCATAAAATAGAAGCAGCATGGAGATACGACATAGCCTATAACGATGACAATGAAACAAAATTTTCTAATAATAGAACAAAAGAAAAAATAAAATAACAACAATAATAGTAATAATATTAATAATAGTAATAACGTAAACGTTCACGACACTCACAAACATTAATGTGATGTTGCTGCTTTCCTTACCTATCTCTGTCGGTATGTGTCTGTCTGTCTGGTATTGTTGTTGTATGTGGTCTGTTTTGACTCTGATAGACGAACGGGCGGTCAAGCCAACAAAATTGGTAACACATATCAGCAACAACAGTGGCACAATAGAGGAGAACAAGAACGGTAACGACGATGCTATGCTATATGTCTCTGAAATTGGCTGGTTGGGTTATCTCTTTTCTGCGGGTGCTGCAGCTTGCTGGCTGCGGGTCAGTTAATACTGCTGTTGTGCGTGGTACTCTTACTACTGCTATTGTTGCAGGTGAGCTAATAGCAACCAAAACAAAACCTCATAACTTGCAGTAGTAGGAAGTAACGACAAGAGCAGAAAACGGAGTATCTACTTGCTGAAGCTTTGCTATTTTGCTGCCGTGATAGCAGCAAACACCAGTGGCGACAAGAGCGTCAAAAGAAGCAACAACAGCTCAAGCATCTGTCCATTGAGTGAACGAATGGAGCAGCATCAGCAGACGACAACAAAGTTGTTCATGGAACTGCTGCGAGTGATTGTGGTCATGCTGTTTCTGCTGCCGACCATGATGCTCAGATAAGATGAGTGGCAGCAGGAGCAGTAGTAGCGGCACCCGTGAACACAGGCCCTCCTCCACTCCGCGTTGATCTGAAAGCCAAACCGACAACGAAAAGAACCTTTGGTGGGTGGTTGCTGCCACTCGCTACCACGGTGTCGGCTGCACAAAGCAGAGCGAGATGGGAAAGGGCATAAAGATGTTGCTGCTATCAGAGACCATAAGGCAAGGGAAAGCAGGATTTAAATTTGGAAACCCGCGCATACGAACTAACAATTAAGGGTCTGTAGCTGACATCGGAATCTCGGACGATTTGTAATCAATCCGAAAATGGTATTCTCTTTATCAAAAAATCTGAGATATTCCAAATCCGAAACAGTTGTTTTATCACTGTTTTGTTCCCCTACAGCCCACTGACGAGACTTCCATATTTTTGTCACTTTCTTGAAAATGAAACTACATGGCTGTTTTGTTAAGAAAAGCAGAAAAATCCACCTTTCGTTGCTCGTATCAGATATTTGTACACCTTGTAAAATGCCTTTTCGCTTTCACCAGACATCAGCCAGCGCTTACGCCCACTTCCCTTATTTTGAACAGACGCAAATGCACAGCACTCATACACACATTCAAACAGAGACACACGCACATGGACAAAAACACACAAAACAGGTACACAGAAGCAAACATGCAGGCACATACACATAGGAACAGGCGCACCAGAACAGACACGAGACGAACAAACACACAGACATACAGAAGTAGACACACAACACACAGGCACACAGAAGCAGACGAATAGAAAAAGACACGCAGAAATAGACACATATACACAGAAGTAGAGAGACAGGCACAGACACACACAAACATATAGGGACAGATATACATATGCAGACGCACAGAAACAGACACAGCTTGCCAAATCAGATATACAGAAATAGACACACACAAGCAGACATAAACACGCGGAAATTGACAAGCAAAAGCAAACACACGCAAACAGACACAGACAAATAGGCACAGGTGCATAAATACACACATGCAGAAGCATAGAAACAGATACACAAAAGCAGACACAAAGAAATAGATACTCAGGTACAAAAACATGGAAATAGACAAGCAGAATCAGACGAGGAAACAGGCACATAGACAAAAACGCACAAAAACAGACAAAAACACACGAAAACAAAGACAGAAATAGGCAGATATACACGCACACACATGCAACCACAGGCAAACACATACAGGCACATACTCACAGACACAGGCACAAAGAAACATTTAAACAGACACACCTATATGCTGACACATTGAAGCAGACGTACACTCATAGACACACCTACATGCAAACACATCGAAGCAGACATACAGACACAGAGAAACAGACGCACAGATAAAAACACGCCGAAGCAGACATGCGGAAACAGACATACAGCCGCAGGCTTACAGAAGCAGACGCAGATATAAATACACACACACGTAAACAACTGCTCAGAGACACACCCATGCAGATACAGACACACCCATGCAGATACAGACACACCCATGCAGATACAGACACACCCATGCAGATAAAGACACACCCATGCAGATACAGACACACCCATGCAAATACAGACACACCCATGCAGATACAGACACACCCATGCAGATACAGACACACCCATGCAGATACAG
>MNPL01023457.1:0-30805 GCA_002081605.1 Tropilaelaps mercedesae
AATATATATATATATATATATATATATATATACATATACATATATATATATAAAGCTACTGGGAGACTACGTGCACCGACGTCTCACGTTCCGGTCGTTTCCGGTAGGGTGCTTTCTACTTTGAGACCGGGCAAGCTTTAGCTAACACCAAATCCTAACCAACCGCCAAGTACCCACTATCCAACAGTCAGCGATTCGCTGTGTAGTCGTATATTTGTCCGTTACTATCGCCCTACGGTTTCATGAACTTTCTTTTCTTGATGCATCAGCTTATCAATTTGAGTAATGTATTTCCGAAATACCTACAGCACTCACTAACACTGAAGAAATGACTAATCATAACGTAAGTCAGAATAATCCTTACGGTTAAATTGTCACCATTTGGTCTTAAATCTGGGTGCGTAACTCATAAATCGAAGTAACTTAATTCATCAGTAGGCACACGCAGGCGGGATTTCCAGTGCTTCTGCAATTGTTCAAGCGAGGTGAGAATAGGAGCTGATCTAGTATAGTCCTCTTTACCTAACCTATATAAATTATCGTATGCAAAATGAGCAGGCAACGGATAGTCAATTTTTGTCAATGCAGCTCGCTTACCGCATTCGGTCTAACGACGCAAGGAACAGACGTGAGCTACAGTGTACAAAACTTAAGTCTAACTATAACGAGTTCCTTATGGCAGCACTTGCTCAGACGTGCCTTTGCATATACAATGAAAGTCAACTGGAATCATAACGTTCTGGTATTTAACTGTAATCTATACGCGAAACTAGCGGTCGACGTGTAGCACAAGTTGATTAAATCTCAATTTGTCCTACGCTTATCTTCCTTTCGTTTCTTCACCAAAGTTTTGGAAGCGGAGCAAAAGTTGCAGGCTTAAACTCTACGAGTTCCGCTTCTGGTAGTCTCGCCTATTTGATATCGGACCGCCTTTGCAAGATATTTCAATACGCGTCATCGCTTCGCCCCTCGAATTTTCTTCGAAAAGCTAAGACACCCATGCAACGTGTCAGCGTGCTTAGCCTTTAGATAAAAGGTGCAATATATTAATAGGCTTCTGCCAACGATGAAGATGAAACGCCGTTCTTTTCGTACTCGTCTGATGTTAATGACTTTCTGAACCCAGTAACAGCATCACCAAATAGAGCGGGGTTTATCGTTATTTGAGCGGAAATTCACCAAGTGGCCTAAGTTACTTGTTCAAACTCTATGTTCCCGAGGGTTGACAAACTTCGTACCTGATGTATTGAAACGCAAATGGAACGGTGCATGAAAGCAGCAGTGAATAAAATAAATCACTTAGCCGTCCGCTGAGTACTAGAGGGACAGGATAAAGTTTGTGTATTGGACAGTCGTATGGGAAAAGTTTTCGGTACACCAAAGGCGGGATGTAGGAAAAACAAAGCGTTTACCTCTCAAGAAACGAGAGAAAAAGTGCGTCGCTGTCGTATCCAATTAATTTGCATCCCTGATTGGATATAGTAGAGTGTTCTCGTGCCAAACCTTCGAAAAAAATTCGAAGAAATTTGCGGAGACGTTGTTCCAGCGGCCATGTTTAGGGGAAATGCCCCAGTTAGCATCCCGATATCTCCCCTGATTTATCATTCTCCGTAAGCTGACTGTGTGCTTTCTTTAGGTGAGTCAGCGCTTTATGTTTGCGCAATTCATTCAACAGCTCACACAATTTTTTCTGCTAATAAAAAAGTGCCTTTTTGAAGCCGCAGACGTTCGGTTATTAGCTGCGATTAACTCCACACTTTTATATCGGCCTATATACATAGTCTATATATATATACATAGTCGCCTTCGATCTACGGTACGGCAGGACGAATGGGGTGCCATGGATGCTAGATTAGGAAGCCGATTCGAGGATGACGGAAGTGAAATTAGCATAGTTGCAGATAATTGACAAAACTGGATTTTGATTAGCACTCATTATAATGCCAGCTGGTCTCGTTTATGCATTGCCGTTCGTCGAGTGCAACCAACATAGTAACTACGAGGTCGAGTGTTGGCAAATGCACAAATCACATCGGACACCACCCATTTTTCCCTTGTTTCGCCGCATGGGAGTAGATTATTGGATTGACAGGCGCCAAATTTTTCTCATAAATGTTAGGTTTCCATTAACTTATCCAATTACCCATCGTAGCACAATTTGTTTCATTTTTATTCAGTGTAATCATATGGATTTGTATATGCTTAAATCAACTGGATTTTGGCTAACTCGGTTCCAAAAATTTCAGCTACTCCTGCAATTCTCTTTTGATTTGTTCTTCTTAGATCCTGTTTAGTTTACCAATTTTGAGACCGTAACGAGACAAAATTATTTCTTTTAGTTTTATAGAGCCTCAAATCTCGCTCCTCTTGTGATGTTTATGTATAGTCAATATACTTAATTGTCCATACTCGTGTAACTCACGTTTCTTCTTATTGCGAAACGAGAGCTGAGCTTATTGCTGGGGTACTGACAGGAAATGGTTTCGACTACGCTCAAACTGTAGTATTTTGTTTTCTATAAAGTTGGAAGTGATGTTATTCGCTATAATTTTATGGCAGCATTTTCATAAGATCGTAACACATCAGTCTATTATGGAATAAATGCGGCAGGCCTGTGGTGCTGGTGGGCTCTATTTCCATTTAGCTTCTCTAATGCATAGCAGTCTCCACAAACTAAAATATGTATCCGTTAATATATTATGTTGAGCAGTTACGTCAGATTGGACCTTTTCAAAATGCAGATTTTTCTTTAAAATGAATTAATTTAGGCTTTATTTGTTTTTTTTTACTGGAGGCATTAAATACATTGTTATAAGCGGGCATTAGTAACGGTCAACATTCTTGGGCAAACCTGCGTGTTTTACCGTGCAACGGCAAATGGCCTTTCTGCTCAAATTATTCTTGTTCAAGATATAATTACGCAATTCCATTTTTGTCAAACACAACATGGCGTTATAGTAAGTTACCTTCGAACGGCTATCATTAAAACATAGTCTAATCGGAATTACAAGATAAACTTACCGATGGGTTCAACAACAGACTGCTGGAAAACCGATTTTCCAGAATAATCGCCGACCGGTGACTAACTATGCATTTGGGTTTTCTACCCGTATTGTGGCTTTGAAAAAGGCTGCGTGAATGACAGGTGGGACGATGACTTCAGTAGGCGAGCCGGTTCAGGGCAACCACCTGCTTTTGGCCGTAAAATATTCAAACTTAACCCATTCTCCAAGTAAGATTCCAATAAAACTCCAAGCTGTGTGTAATCCTATGGACCTCTCGGTGCTTTTGATCATCCCAGTTGTTAGTTACATAATGTAGAGAGCTGTCATGAAACTGGGCCAAGGTAACAAATACGGCCAGAGGATTTACAAAAGATGGGATTATGGTGGTCCTGAAAACTTATGGTGTGGTTGAGGTCAAGAAGAAGACGCTGAAGAAAAGAGTTGAGGACGAACCTTTCATGACTGCTGCAGACAGTGTTACTGCAATTCTCAAAATTGTACCTAGTTAGGTATTTATTACGTACGTGTCTCCCAAGGTTACCATATACGCTGGACTTCCCGCCTTTTGCTTTAAGTGTCAAAGGCTCGGTCATAAAGCTGCTACTTGTAGGAGCCCGGTTGCCTGTAAAAAAATGCAGCGAACCAGGCCACACGGCCTTCAGCTATCGCATTCAAATGGTTAAATTGTAAAGGGCCTCACGTACAATTCGTCGCTCCGTCTACGGGCTGCGTCGTCCGCGCCTACGAGATTGAGAAATGAAAAACATGGATGGCACGGCGACTTCTTCAACAAGACAGATTCGAAGGTATAGACTACGGTTACCTTTACTACCTGGAGATGCTAAGGATCAGAATAGCTCCGCTGCAGCTCAAAACAAGACAAATGTGTTAGTAGTGAAGACGGTCATAGCCTGCACCTGATCTGGTCATTAAGTGCATACAGTAATTTCTCTGAGGCCTGCCTTAGGGAAGAAACTAAACATCAAGAAAAAGCTGTATCAATAAAGGCTATTAAGCCTTTATTGAGTCCAGTTTTAAATGTCCTTCAGGCGGTATGCCTTGAAACTACGATGTATCCGCTAATCCATGTTAACATGCGTAGCCCATTAGTGGTTGTGTAGGCCATTTAGCTTGAGCTTGATGTCAAAAACGCCATTCTTTAAACCTTTACGAATAGGTTGTTCACTATAAATACCTCTAAACCTAATATTATTGAGCGAAATTTTAGAAATCTTTCTTAAAAAAAATAGATTTTATAAATTGTGGGATTTGGTATGATGTTCCCCAGATTGAGACTAAGTTTTCTGTAATTCATTTCAATACTGGAGAGAAGGGTGTTAGGAAATCGGGGTAGGTTGAGAACCTGAGTGCTTTTCTGAACAATGGGGGATCCAAATTTAATATGTTGTCATAAGCGAGCCGTGGCTGAAGACATTGAATATGCCAGCTACGATATTCGGGGTTTTAACTTTTTTCCCTGTAATCTTGAAGGAATGAAGCGTGGTGACGACATTGGCATCTTTGTCCGGTCATGCTACACAGTGCTTTTTGTAGTTAAAAGGACTCGTAAGGATGGTACTGCTCAGCTGATTCGACTTTCATTAAAGAAATGTTCCGTGTTTTAATGGGCTTACGCTAGTTGCTATTCCAGTCATTTTGCATAGGAACAACCTTCTGGACCTTCTAGGTGAGCTGATTCCCGCTAGCTCTATTGTGCTCTTTCTGCTGTTGACTCGAACGTAAACCTTCTAAGCAGACCTTTCTGTTAAGAAGCTTTGGCATTTTTCTCCTTTAGAGATTCTCGCTACGCAATTGGAAAGGTCACACGCCTGCTGTCACAGGCATCATTGATCATATAGTTGTGGTATGGTATGAACGATTTGCACGGGTAACTGGTACATTTTGGTCGACTCTGCTCGTTTTGGACCACTACTCTATTGTGATGCTACTTCGTGAGTTCTTTCCGGTGATGCAGACCTCTTAATCGAAAACCCCTCGCTTCATTCGGCGACATAACAGGGCCTCCGTTAAATAACTTATTCGTCGAGTTTGTAACCTTAATTGGCTGGCAGTGCACTATCCGATTGGTGTACACGAAGCATTAAAGGCTTTCTGTAAACAACTTTACCGCAATTCCAGTAGTTGCTTCAGGGTTGTGTGAGGGAAAAGATCGGCTTCTTATTCAATACAAGTTGAATTTACTTGAATTTATTTACGGATTTCCGATGAGTCTGGCGTAATGTTGGTGAGTTGTACAAATGACATTATAAATACGTCCAACGCAATCTGAGGCGACCTATTACTGTGCTCTTCAACACTGCAGACAGATACTCCATTCTATTGTGCAAGCCGTTTTGTAGAGTTTAATGGTCATACTTCCCAATTATCGCAGTTCATTGGTGCATTCTATCGTCGAGGTGAATAGAGATCTCTGGTGCCATTCGTGCTCGACTTTGATCCGGTCAGTTTAGTTTTCGAAGCTCACGGTCGACTAAAATCACCCTCGCACATGTATTTTGCATCATTCAATGTTCCTGCAAACGTTGGAGTTCTTTGGTTGTTCATCGTCTAGGACAGATTGGTTCGAGTTTTACCCCTTTCAGAGGAGGCAGACCATTCAAGTTGGTAACATTAAACCTACCTAGAAGGCTGTTAGCATTGGAACACCTCAAGACTCTGTGCTTGGGCTTTATGTATCTATTATCTTTATGAATTTCATTCGGCTCAACATCTAGTCGGATAATCTCTGTAAAACAATAGCCAATACAGACGAGATTTCGTTTTTTTTTCGCCTTGATTCGCACCGCTCTGCAACGTGTTGAGAGGATTATCAAATAAAAACTTGTGAATCTCTTGGTCTGGTCGTGCTTGCAAACAAAACAGGATTTGTTTTTTCGTATACCCAAGAGAATTATGAACAGATGATGAATTTCGCTTGGAGGCTCTTAGTATGAATTATAGCGTCGAGCTCGGTGGCTTGGTGCATTCGTATGCGCCTTGCAACCGGGTTCGAGCCCCGCCGGTGCACATTTACATTTATATAGGGCCCGTTTTACGAAGTAATGCAACAACTGCTACCGTAGACGTTAAATGTTGGCTGACGGTCAGCCCTAAAAAAACATTAGTTTAAATTATAGAGAGGTATCAGATGCTGACGAGTAACCCTTAATGAGGAGATGAACTGGCAAGCTTACTTAACAATATATGTACCTAAATCTGTTATGCCATTATTTCGGCATTTTAGACACTCAGGAAAATTGGAGTTCCGCTTGAAGGTTTCATCCTTGTGTATAAGGAATTGTTGCTGCCTGTTTTATGTTAGACATCCTTTGGCTAGAGTTAAGGCTACCTGCGAATATTTTGCAGGACGCAAATCATCCAGAACGATGCTTTCAGAGTTTTTCTCAGACCCAAACTGATATTTGGCAGAGGCCGTAGGGCTTTGATGGAAAGTCATTTTGCTTCCTACAAACTTCTTCCAATCGGTAACTTATATAAGATGCGAGTCGCTCTTCTGGCCTTTAAGATGGAAAAGAGAAGGATTCCATCCGTGATTGCGCTTCCACTCACCGCGGTCGCCGACGGCTCCAATCGTCGCAACTCAACGTTTGTAACACCCTTCGTTACGAAGGAGTCTAGCAGGTACGGTCTCACCATCAATTTGGAGTTGTCTATCACGTCAAGTGAGCGCACCGAATTCTGTCAGTAAATTCATGCCTGATATACTAACGTCGTAGGTAAACTGTAGAAAATGTCAGATTAGGGCTTTAACTTTTCCATCTCGGATTACAGCCTCTCACGCCTGCCAGCCAGTTCTCATGTGTTATACTGATAGAATGTATATTCGATGTAAACAATATACATAACCGTGTTCACTGTTGTGGAACTTTTTTGCAAAGTATAGAGCTTGATATCTCCCCAAATTATCGGACTATTTTATCATTACCTATAAAAGCACATAGACGGAGTGGAGCTCGGAGTCCTATTAATAAGTCAGCATTTACATTGTATTGTAGCTCCTAGGTCTCTTCCGGTACATAACAGTCATAACACGAATCCTAGTTTCGACAAATCGTGCGTTCAAAGTGCGTTACTCTGCTTCTTTTACAATTAGTGATCACCGACTGGCAGGTCCAGCGAGAAACTTCTCACTGTAGTGTGAGAATTCTGAGTGCAGTTGATAGCTTTAGAGCATTTCAAAGTTAACTGTTGTCACAGTGTAGATCTAAAAGCCATTTTTATCAACTTTGTTTATTTTAAAATAGGCAAATTTTCACTTAATAATCGATTAGGCGTTTTATGAAATGGCTTAGTGAGCTAACAGCATTCATCTAGCTTTGCACATCTAACTAGCTGACTCCTCTTTATTATCGTTTTTGGACACCTATGTATTATGATTTATTTCGCAAGATTACTGGGACAGCAGGGGGAACAATGGTCTTATAGCCATTTTTATGTAGTCAGCACGCGCAATGTAGTTTGGTGTAGTTTGTCTATTATCCTACCGGTTGGTACGTACGCCATATGTAATCTGTAGATTGCTATGCTAGTCAGTTTAGCAATGGCGTCATTAAAGCGCATAACTTAACTCCGTTACCGTGCCACTTTGCATCAACCAGCCGCAAGCGTTTACAATACATGAGCTTCATAAAAGAATCTCATTTTGATCTATTTGGCTTGAATTCTCTTTTACAATTTATTTTCTGTGACGCATCTTTTTTTGTTAAGGTAGGCACCAATGTGACAAAATTTCCCCACCGGGTGGGCGCAGGCATAACGACGATCTTTCGAGTGATGGTGTATTCAATTAAAATTTAGCGTAGTCGAAAGTCATATGTTACATCTAGCAAGTGCAAACCGCCACCAAAAAATTGATAGTAAGTCCTAAAATGCAAAAACAAGTGTCCTGAAGCCTGGTTGCAACGGATTTTCGCTCACCCTTGGTACATCTCGAAGTAAATTCTTAACCTCTTAGCTAAAATGGAAGCGTTCCATAGAAATCACGAAAACCCTTAATATAATCCCCTTTTACAGGAAAGAGCATTATATTAAGCGTCCCAGGGTTTACTCTTATCTAGGATGTCTTCGTCCGGCACATTGGGTATGGAATCGGCCATGCTTTTCCAATGAAAGTTTTAGCTATTTACAATAGTGAACCTTTGACTATTAGGCTAACAATAGCTCCATTTCGTTCAAATGCTTTACTAGTTTTATAGATTAGATATTTCGGTTAGATTTTGATTTTGCGCATAGCGAATAGAAACTATGAACGATAGAGCCCCTAATTTACCCGGGCATCGAATCTTCACACTTGATCCCGAGCGCCGCGTGGTCCGCAGGGTCTTTGTCATTAAGACTACTAAAACGGCAACGATGGTTGCCTTACTATACGAATAGCACAACATTCTGATCGCAGTCCTATTGTGTAATGCAAAGTAGGGTGTCATTACGGCTACAGAGCGCTTTAGCAGGAATAGACTTTCGCGAAACTTCCTTAGGATTACTCTCTTAGGTGTTTTCGCACGCATTTTACCGTCATTATTTGTCAAGAATGCAATGGAATGAGAGGTGCATCTCGACTGAGTGATACACGGCTTGGCCTGGTGTTTCATGAACGACAGCAACTTGATCACATCGAGTGCGTAGGAAGGGTGTGTCCGTCATGTGCTTCCGCGGACCCATTGTATGGAGTTGTTGCTTTCTCGTCTCAGCTCTCAAGTTTGTGTAGCATTCTCAAATGCAGCCTTTGAATTTGCCGGAAGGTGTTTGCGATCATTTATAGTAATTTAGCCGCTTAATTGTCACACGACTACAACGCAATGTTAGAAAGGACCGCGCTCCGAACTTTCGACATTTCCACAGACATAGAAAGAAGATAATGTAACACGTTTATCTAAATAAAGTTTTATTGGGTACTTCACAACTTGATTTGGAATAGAAACTGAAACTAAAGTCTGCGGATATATGTGATCGGAAAAGAAGCGCTTTACATAAAATAACTGTCGGTAGATGCATCCATCTAAGCCAAGTTTGGCTAGCATCTGCGAAATGCCCACTATTACTAGCTCAATTCAAAACCCGAATAATCCTATCTAAATAATACCAATCTATCTCTTTAGGTATTTTTCTATGTAAATATAATCCAATATCGGCTTATTTATGTGTCTGTGATAGCTTTTTATTATTTTATTGAGGTTTGGTACGGCAATAGAGCTTGTCTTGAAGTTTACAAACATTATTGATTTTTATTTAGATATGCCTGATGTTTCTATTCGTTTTTAAGTAATTTAGCTTTGCATAGGGTTAGGAGTAATTCACGTCATTACTTTTTTAAAGATTCTGATGGTGTTGTTACTTTTTAGATGTTTTGGTCAGCGGAAATACCTATCTAAGTTGTGTGTAAGGGTAATAAAAACGAACTTGAAGCTGTACAAGAAGGTTTTTATCTTCTGATTTACTTTAATTTTCTATTGTTATTCTCATGACTCTACCTTTCTCATGCATGTAGTACTTAAGTACTTGTTATTTCCTAGATTTCTTCCTTCCACAGGCGTCCTGGCACGTTAAAGTATCTGGTCGTTGTCTTTTTATTTGCTGCTTTTCAAGTCCTTTCTTAGATCACATATACTGTTAATTTTTCCCAATGTGAGGATATGTGAGGATAGATTTTAATGTTGTTTGAAAAAATTCCATGTGGATATTTGGTTCCGCTTTCTTATAGATATAATGATTAAGAAATTGTTTCAAGGTATTTCTTGCCAAATTCAATAAAACCACATTCTTTTCTATAAGGGAGTTTCTTAGACTTTGTTTGATGTTCAAATTGACGAATTTTGTTTGAGATGTCAAATTCTTGAGAACAAGGTTTGGTTATCTCTCATTCTAGAGTTAGGTAGCCACTTGCGCTTTTTATTTAGAAAAGAGGCTTTTTAATGTACATACATTTTCTATATATAGAAAACGATGTTAAGTTTGATACGATGCTTTACCGGTTAAAACCTGAAGAAAGTTTTGGTGACCTTTTTATGAGGTGTACTGTGGAAGGAATGTTTTGGTGTTTTCTTTATGCGGTTTTTGTTGCCTATCCTTCAGGACCTCTGCGAGTACCATCTCAGTCAGTTTTTCAGACAGTTTTTGATGCACATATTTCGGGGTGTAATGAAAGGGATGTTATGCGATTTTGTTCGTTCCGTCTAGGATGTCTATACCTTTTAGTGCTCTACAGGTTTAGTTTGGTGATATCTTCGGAGCTGTTTGATGTCAATTTTTGGAAATGTGCTGTAGAAACGTTTTGGTGATTTCGTTGCACAAATCTCTATGTCCATATTCAATGTATGCTATAAGGATTAGTTTGTTTTTTCTTTCAGTTTTCCCCGTCCCTATTTCAAAATGCATTGGAGAGGCAATTTTGGTGGTTTTCGCGCTGATTTCGAGGTGTGCCGTGAAAAATGCTTTCGTGATTCCTTCGAGTAATTTCTCATATCTATGTTGCAATACGAACTGTTAAAGAGATTTTGATGATTTCCTCGTACTGAATTTGATGTTATATTTCAAAGTCTACTACGAGAAATATTTTTGTAATTTTTTCATGCGAATTCGGTTTTTCGAGATTTCAACGTGTGCCACGACGGTGTTTGATTTCTTACAAATTCATCCCAAACTAGAACAAGAACCGAAACCGCGACTCCAATGTGTATAAGATGGAATAAGATAACGGGAGAGCGCCTCGTAACCCAGTCACCTACATTACGAACTCAATTCCTATGCAATAGGGCATGACGGTTTCCAGGGGTCTAGAGACATTTAGACAGAATTTAATGTTCGCCACTTTTATAGCGGAAGACTTCTCTTTATTGGCTGTAGTGATCCCGGTTAAAAACGGGTGTTAATATTCAGCACACCGATGCGACCATTTGGCTTATATGGTCACAGACAGAGAATACGCAACTGCACATGTATGTTCTGTGTCGTTTTCCAGTCACCATCCATGAAAGCTGCAGAATTTCATGACACCCTTACAACGGCATTGCATTAGGGGGCACGGGAGGCCGGTGTAGACAGCGGGTAAAACGGGCCAGTCTGATAAAATTGAGCTTCATGCATATTGGCTCCTCGCTATGAGCGAACATCGGCTGAATTCTGCTGTACATAGGCATCAATGTTAAACTTGGTCACCCCGCGTGGATATCGCCTGCCGATCTATTCGAGTAGGAAGTTTGCCAGAATGAGCTTTTAAATCGCTACAGCGAGCTGAACTGAGACCATCGACTATACGTATTGTATGAGCGAGTGCGGGCGTATATTAACGCACATGCAAGCATTTGTATCTTTCAAACGACTATAATTTACATACGGGATTTAGAGATATCTCTAAAACGAATCAACGCCAGTCAGTGAAGGCTAATGACAGCTGCACAGTTTAATAGACAATCAATGGACGTGTGTCATTTCCTAGTCAGCGAAAATCGATTGCATGGAAAGCTCTATAATTATAACAGCGCCGTAGTAGCGAAAAAATATCGGGAGACAATGTGGCTTGTCAGTGTTTTTTTCTTTATCGATGACGTGTCTACCTGCAGACGATTATGATCGAGTCGTGGCTCAAATTAAGTGAGTGGCTTTTCCATCGCCATGCGGTAAAGTTAACAGGTGCGCTAGAAATTGAAAGCGTTAATAGGAGCCGTCACTCTTGAAACAAATATAACCCATTGCTTTCGTAACATCTTAGCAGAGCAAGATTCGACTTCGAAAGTTACTATGAAAGGTAGTAGTCAACATGAATCTCGCTCACCAAGGTAATTGCATTGTACTTATGACTTCAAGATCCCCACCGTTACTCGATGTGCCATCTTTTTTGAAAAAACTGAGAATTGTAGAATGTTAAGTAAAGTATTAGATTTCGTATACGCATTTTTTTCAATTATCAAATGAAAACATACCGTAAAGGCATAATATATTAAAATCGTTAAACGCCCATTACTTTCACTACCGTTTTAGTCTTATCCTGGTGTATAAAGGATCTAAAGGATATAAAGAATATAAAGGTCTGGGGTGAGAGTTACCTACGAATATCTTGCAGAACGCAATTCATCCGAAACGATACTCTTAAGGCTATGCTCAGCAAAAGCCGTAGGGTTTCGGTGGTTGATCATTACGCTTCTAAAACTAACTTCTTCGAGTTGATAAGTTGCGTAAGATGCGAGTCGCTTTCCTTCTCGCTTCTCGGTCCACGTAAATTCATGTACGTCTTGTCAATTCTCAAATGTTATACTAATCGAGTGTATATATAATATAAACAATGTATGAAATTGTGTTCAGAGCTTTAAAAATGTATTACAACTAATTGCTTTTCATAACTAAGGTACTATTTTATTATTATTTATTCATTATTTTTTACGAGAACTTGAGCGGTGTATAACTTGCAGTTGCGCCAATAAACCAGCATTTGCACTATATTTTACCGGCAATGGGACAGCCATCCTATTCACATCTTGAAAGGATCATATAGTACATTTGATTTATACTACTCAGGAAAGAACAGGAAAAAACTGCTTTTTTAAGAAACAAGTAAACCAGCGATGACTATAATGAAAAAAACTTATATATATATATTCTCCTGTGTCGTCTAAATCATTCACTACTTATACTTATGACCAACTATGCCATGGCTTTTTGTTAAAATTTTACTATTAACGACCACTGTTATAATTATGGAAACAAAAATACGAGGTGGAAAAAGTTCATAGCTAAAGCCTATTATGCAAGCCTATTATTTTTCAATCGCTTGTATTTTAGTTGAGCAGCTATTTGTAGATTATATACATAACATTCTATCACCGGAGAATTTGCCGTATAAAGACCAACCTGGCAAGTCAGTTAGTGGATATGGTACATGGCTGGGCTATTAAAAAATGCCGGATTGCATTTATTTTAACCTTAAGGCCTTCGATAGAGTTAATCATTTGAAATTGAAATTGACTTTTAATTCATTTTTGGTTATTTGCGACGAACGCACATTTGCATTCAACAGTTAGGGGTGAATCAGTCTTATAATATAATATCTATACGTATGTCATCAGTTAGTGCCATAAGTGAAATCTTTAGACGTTTTCTAAATGTTTAATTCAATTTTTAAGATCTACACCCACGTGGAAATAATTGAGAAATCTTTCTAGCGGAGTTCACATAATGATTTGTTAACAGTAGCTTTGTTATAACAAGATGTACGCTCATAATGTACTTCACAAGCTGTATCAAGTAAACATCTTAGCGAAACACACTATAACCCAAATGAATGGTAGGCATATACCAAGCTGCAGTACATGTCTCTTTATACGTCACACACTACTTCTTTCGCTCTCTCTACTCGCTACTTCTTTATCTCTACATCACTACCCGTCACTTACTATTTAATTTCGCCTTGGTGCTGAACCATATTCTACATTCTGAAGTCTGCAGCAATGCTCCTGCCACATTCTAGTATTTTTATTACTACAACAATACAATGAATTTTCTATCATCGTCAACATATTGTATATCAAAAACTTATTTTTCGAATTTATGGCCGTAACTATGTAAATGTTTCCGATTTGGTTCCATGAAACGCTGTGCTAAATCTAGCACAGTAACCTATGAAAACTTAAAGATCAGATGGACCTACCCCAATGAAAAAAAAACTTTAAAAAGTTTCAACTTCTGTTTTGTGTCTCAGCTGCGTTCAGGGATCTATACGCAACATGCCATACAATATTGATCATTCAATTTATATATAAATATTTTAACCCATATTTTCTATAACAATTAACATATATTTACCAATATTCCAACGCTAGAATACGCCATGTTGTTGAAAATTAGGCAAGGCAGCAGCAGAATTTTAAGTAACCCGCCGGCTAAAACATATGCATATAGCTGCCATACATGATTTCTATGTTAAAGGAACAAACAATATAGGCCAAACATCTCGAGACCGTATCTTGTCTTTTAGGCTAATTATTCAGCTTCTTATTGCTGGTTGCTACTTACTCTTACTGCTTCTTATTATGGTAAGAAATAATTGATTATTGTGGCTATGATATCCCCGTTTAAAAATATGGCTTGAGTTGGTAACTTGACAAAAAAGGTTTTGAAGTTATAATAAGTGTGCCCACTGACTACAATATTCTAGATTCAGCACCAGAAAGTAGCGAAAATGATAATGGGCTGGCAGTTTTTATCCATACTTAAAAACTGGTTTTGAGGGTTATCTTGTTGGTTTTTACTGCAGTCATTATTTACATAGCGCCACGCTGCTTGATCTGCTGGAAGACATTTTCCTTGTGAGCAATATTCTGCATATTGTATTATCTTGGGCGATTCAAATACTAACCTTTCATTCCACTAATATTTTTAAACTTATTCTGGGTTCTTCTCTTCAAGAAACGTCATGACATCGATGAAGTTACTTGTCTGTTTTCTAGCACTTGCATCGATCACGTTACTATTTGTAATTGTGATGAATACCTTTAAATCCCCCCCCCATATTTCGCGTGCTCCTTTCCTATCTAATGATTATTCAATTACAGCTGGTAAAACGCATAAGTCCGCTGTTCATTTTTAAGCTGTTTGTCAATGGTGTCCATGCCTGTAAAACAGCATGATGCACTGGGTCTTACTCGTTTTAATTATAGTTTTGACCAATTCAGCTGGCAACGTGCTTGACGCGGACGATGTAAGGTATGCATTCAGTGCTCTTAGAAACTCGGTCTTCGAAGAATATGAGACGTTTCACCGTTAAAGAACCAACTGGTCCTAACATAGAGGCAAGGTTCAATTTCTTATCGGTCTTCGTCGTCTTAGGCGTCATGTTAACAAGCTCTACCTTTTGTTGAGGTCTATGCAGTCTAAGATGACATATCGCAATAGCCTTATCAGGTATGAACGAAAGCTCCGTTGTACCAGGGATGCATTGTTTAGAAATCGGTTCATTTACTTGCAAGGTAATGTTGATAAACTATGGAAATTCATTAATATCTCGTGTGGCAGAAGAAACAGCAATCCTGAACTTTCTTTCGAGTTCCTGAGTGCGTTTCAGGCCAGTCGGGGATTCCTCAAGCCGTTGTTAACGGGTTAAACCGTCATTTCTACGCTTGGCTCTGGCATACTAGCCAGGCTAACCGCTAGGAAGGCCATCCGACAGAAGCTGGTATCTATTTCGAAAACGCAGAGCTCAACATTCGCTTTCCCACGGTTTAAAATAATTGAAACGCAGAAGCTTGCCGACGTAACTTGAGTAGTTTAGATTTTTGGTGCATTAGAGCCCCACCAAGCTGGTAAAATTATTTTCATAAGCTTTGGCCAGTCTTATAATATTAAAGATTAACATTAAAGTAGCGCAAAAAACTATAATTACTAATGTATTGTAGCTTTCTTGTCTGCTGGTTTTGATATATATGTATACATAGATTTTTATTAATCGTTTATGGTTGAGACTGTTTCGTACAATATTTGCGTAGGATGGGCCTGATACATTCGCTACCGTGGTCAACAACATAAAACAAATATGAACACACCAAGAAAGTTTCCTTGTATTTAGCGAAGGGTCAGTGATTTACTGTTTTTACATTTATAGTTAATGGGTATTAGAGGTCGACGTATTATGTAGTACGATCGAAGGGCGATGTAGTGACCTTTGAGTCGATACGTGTAAATGATTGTCTAATATGTTGCATAAGTGCAGAGTGTATAAGTGTGCACAGGATCAATTCTGGCCATTGTCCATCTACACTTGCGGGCTTCGCCTTACGAGCCAATGCAAAAGCATTACCAAAGGCGTTCATTATCGGCTGACAGCTGTATTTGAAAAAAGTTTAACGTTTATGTCAACCTAGTTTTACCACACCCGCTTTCTTAAGCCGCAATAAACAAGACGCGACACCCGATACGTACTTTTACCCCCTTACTTTTCAAAGGATGAGATCGTTTGTATACAAATGTCAATAGATCAAGCTACGGGGGCCGACAAATCCAAATGTATGATCTACAAAGACCCTTAAATCATTATTCTTCGCCAGGTCGCGGCGGTGTCGAAATCTAATTAGCTCATCGGGCTAATCAGATTTTTCCTGGCTCAGCATAATACGAACCGACGTCACACTTCTTTATCCTCGTCAATCAAGGTTTGGATCACGACTTTTTATTTAGCTTTTGCACAACCTCGACATTCCTCCGATAACCTATAGTTTTGGATCTCGTGCAAAATGATCTAGGCGAACTTGGCAGGCTGCCGTTATACGATCCTCTTAAGGCAGCATCATGTTATAGTGCAACTTTGTTAAATGCAGGTTAATCGCTATACGCCATTGCTTACGCCAAAGTAGGCTTATATACTTTACAATACATTGGGGAACCAGTCTGACATACATCTCCCAAAGTCACTACACCGCCTAGGGATAACTATACAATTTGGTCGTATTTTGAACTAAATCCGCGCGCTCTGAGATCCATTAACAATGCATATAAAGACAGTAAATCATTGACCATCAGTTGAATATCAGGAAGGTATTCATATTTGCTTTACAGATATGCTATATTAGGTTATTTTTAATACATGGTGAATATTTGATCAGGCACCTTAACGAGATGTTTTAAGGAACTCTATTAGGCTAATCTTAAGCAAATATTGCACGAAACAGTCTCAACTGTAAGCGAATAAAATATATTAAGTTGTATAAACTGAGCCTTTCAGCGCAGATAGGTAGAGTTCGTCATAAACGGGAACACAAATCATTAGTTATAGCTTCTGAAAATTAAGTGAAAAATTGATGGCTTTAAGCGCTGTAAAGCTTTATCATTTCTTACCGAAATAATGGAAGAGGTGTCTGATATCTCGTTTTGTCGATATGAGTGACAACTAAGTAAAGCCATACCTACTTGGAGTATTATGAATAACATAAACTGAATGTTTTCATGCTACTCCGTCTTTTTTAGAATCTATATAATTTTACTTACACATTCATGTTTCTAGCCACAAGATTTTCATTATTTATGCTCGACACCCTTGCACTATCGTATGCACTTTCACATTACAGTCTGGTTAACTTTCCGCCCATCCACATTTCACGTTAGCTCACCGAGCTTTTTCTCTCCACCTTTTGGTATGGCTAATCCTAAGTGCGACAGTGCTGTGTTGATAATCACCTAAGGTTTTGCGGCAGCATCTAGATTTCAACCAAGATGTATATCATACGTTTATTTGTCGGAACAGTCGTTTTGCTATATTGAAAAAAGAGACTCTTAAAAAGTGCCTAGCTCGTAAAATAATATCGATTATAACGTGAATCGGTTGATCGCAAACGATGACTAAAGCATTTCTCGAGAAGGCTGGCCTGGGCCATCAATTATAAGCACGTGTGCGGCGATTTCGATGAGTCCATTAAAGAATGCGCCCGCACCAAATGATGCCCTACCGTGCATACCTTTTCACTGTTCGAACATTGCAGTTCCTAGCTACAGTAACTCTGACCGATTGCCAGTCGAAACCATGCGCTAGCTTCCACTATACGAGTGCCAGCTTTGGCTCTGCCGAGCAGTTCTTGACATCTCTGTTTGATGGGGTAAGCTCTTGAGAGACTGACGGGGATGCTCCGTGTAGCTTATATAAAGAATCAGCTCTGAGACATACATTTGAAAGGTGTGTAATATGCCGTTCGTGTGGATCGGGGGAATGTTGTGACACGCATCGATTCGGGTACGTCTCCGAATAACGTCCTCTATCGCAGAGTTAGTATTGCATTCATTAACGCGGTAAGGCGACGATTAATCTTTTATAGTCATTTTAAAAAGTGGCAATAGAACTTCTTTATTTTGCGCGACCTGAAGGACGTGCCTATATCTATATTTGCGTTTGTCATACGCACTAGTCGTGCATATCGTGTACATATCATATAAATAAATACTCTTCATTTGGTAAAAGCTGGTTGAAATTCTGGCTGGCTATTCAAGCGTTTTTACTTGAAGGGCCTTTCTAAAATTTATTCTTAGATCTGCTTAGCCATCATGGGATGCAGTGCGTAGTCTACTGCACCTAACATATTTTGCGGTTGGAACAGTTGACAATTGTTTGATTTTCTATGAACGTATTGCACGTATGCACTTCGAGTAGCGTTGCCATTCTACGTAGGATCAGTCTGTCGCAAAAAGGAGGACTGATATGAATTGCCCAAGCTCCCATGAAATCGTCACGAGTATTCATATTTTTGCTCATGTAGTTGAGGCTGACGCTCCACCACGTTGGCTTTGCGAAGGGAGAAAGACGATATGCGGGAACAGGAACAGAGGTTTCAAAAGCATTTCCTGGACCATCCTTGCCTCCAGAAGACGTTTTTATAGGCACACACAGCAATAGCCGTTGCAGTGCTATCGGTGCCAATGGTCATCCAGTGGATTTTATCGTATCTACGCTTTAGAGGTAACGCACCTCTGGTACACGGGCCGTCAAAACATACATAAAATAGTAATAGTTACATTTTTAGGAGGGTTACTCACCTTGATAGCATGTCCATCATATCTGAATCAATGTTTCATACCTTGTTACGAATTACAACAACCACGGTATGTTTATGTATAGACGTGATGTGCTCTGCTATTCAAAAACGAAGCACTAAGAGTTATCTTAACTCCAAGCATTTCCACATAGTAATAAAGCGGCATCAGTACATGCACTGGGATTGACAAGACAATGCGGAGCACCCATTCCTCCAGCACGTTCGACACAAGTCGTAAAATATATATTGCCTTAGGTTGAACCCGTAGCATTTCTCAACTTTGAGAGGTTTGTATACGTTTGCTAAAAGCACGTAAAATTCCAAAGGGTATCATGGTTTAATAAAGAGCTAATGCGCTAGTCTGAAAAATGACGGAAGGCCCAGAAGAATACAACCGATTTGGGTGGCTTTGTAGGCTTTCTCACAAGGAAAAATTACGACATTGGCTCACATTGACGGATCTTCTCCGTTCCTTAAACAGATTTAATTCACTGTTTCACTCTAAACCAGACTGGCATCGCGAAAAGGCAAATGGGGGTTTACCTTCAAACTAGCCGCTTACTAACGTTGAAAGCTTGTACCGTTTTTCTACAAGATCAAGTGCATATGCGTGCGCAGAGATCAATCAACTCTGATGTAAAAATATGAAAGCAACTTACTCTTGAAATTGTGAATAACGCGGACTTAAACATGTTTCAGTGACAGCAGAAGACCCTATTCGGTTATCGACTCGAAGTGGAATCTCGGATGTTTTAAGAAATGGCTACATACGTAAGCTATTTAAGTAAATGCTTAACGCAACGAAACCGTCGTGTGCCGAAGCCTTAAAGTTGTCGAGAACAATATAAGTCTATAGCGGACAGAAAGAGCTGCAATATGTACACGGGTCAAATACAGCTAGTTAAGGACTTTCAGAACGCCTTCTGTGCACTCGATAAGTCTTGAACCTTGAATCTAGGAATTGAAAAACCGAAAGCCCTATTCATTTCGCTACCGCTGCAGTCTATCAAATGCCATTGCTTTTATTATGTTGTTTTTCACTAGTCAATGGCAGGCGCCACATTATGCCTGAACCCCAGGCTTAATAAATCTACGAAAGCTCCACTTGTTACAATATTTATTAAGCAGCCTATCTGCATGTATGACACATACAAAACTTGTAGGTGCAATAATAGGTCTTTTCAGCAATTCAACGGCGTAACGTGCGCCCTACCTGCCTGCATGCTTCCGTTCGTTGCAGCCGGCGTGCTGGAGCAATGGCTCGTTTTGTATGTTTTCGCTAACCATCAAAATGTTGGTTGTTGACCTTCGAACAAGTTGAATGCCAAACGAGTGCGGCCAGTGCGCGTGAGCACGTGGCGTGGAAAGATAAGCCGTCTTTACAAACGTCCGCTTTGTGTATTAAGAGGCTCGTCACGCTTCCGGCTGAACTGCCGCAGGTACCACCACACCTGTCGTTCGAGACCCCATTTGGTCGGTCCAATGCCCCATCGCCCCATTTAGCATTTCAACGATGTCGGTGTTGCCTGCTTATCACTCGGTTCTCTCAGTCACGAAGCAGCCAGGAGGATACAAAGGGCGGCGTTGATTCGGCATCAACTTGAGGCATTGCGCACTGGCTTAGTTAGTTGTTTGCATCAGTGGGAGCTTGAGCTAGTTTGCTCTCACATCTTCCTTTGCTTATCGACCTCTGCCGAAGTCCGTACCGAACCAATCGAGGGAGCGGACAGTGTTTCATTCGATAGTCGATTGCCGTCGAAACTCCGAAACACTTAACGCCAGTAGATTATTGCATAGTCGCTTCTGAATAATTCAAGTAGCCAAGCGTCCTGCATTTATTTAGTTTCGTTTCGTTAGTTCCGTACAGGTGTTTCATGGGGTCTACGTGAGACAAAATTCTTCAATAAGTGTTTCAGATAATTCAGTTGGTAAGCACGTCCCCTACATAATTTTAATTCGTATGATAAACTAAAATAAATTTTTTGTTTAAAAATGGAGCATCCGTTGAAATTGTACGATGCTATTGAATTGAAAACAAAACAGCTTTAGCTCTAAAGGCAAGGGAAAATCGCGCCTTCGCTTTCAGATACGAAAATGACAAAACAATTGCAAACATTCAGCAATCCATCACGCTTACTTGTTCCTGTAATAATTTTGTTTGTAAACGATTTTCGACCTTTTTTCCATAGACCCGAAAGGCAAACATTTTATCGTAGCAAACTTCATGCAATTTCAGTTATTAACAGATACTGCTGGTGTCGCTATACAAATTCGATAAAATAATTAATTATAAATAGTGTATGCGCTACTTATTTGTCTTTAATAAGCAGTTTACGGAATTAATAAATCGTAACAGATTTTATAAACATTGAAAAAAATCGAACTCTTAATTACTATTTATCTGCCTGGAAAAGCATAAGGGCCTGGCTATAACAGGCATATGCAGCAACGTCACTCAGCACAGAGATTTTTAAGAAAGTTTGCCGTATTTTCTGTTTCCTGTGCCGGCCTTCGAATTTGAAATTGCCCGAATAACGTTGGTAATTGGCTGTTGCAGCGGAGCGAGCTACTGGATTGCTAGACAATGGGCAACGCAGGTTTCTGTTTCAGCTCCCAGTACGGTAAATGAGAGTGAAAATTAATAGCTAAGGCAGAAAATCTTTCTGATTGGGGATTGGCTGAAATAAAACAAATCGACCAAAGCCGCTAAACTTCTTGAGCTCGACCTGTATGCGGTTGTTAGCAAGTAAGGACCAGGAAACATACAGTATAATGTACACGTTGGTGGCGATCATAATTGTGTGGCTCGGGTGGAGATCTATTTGAAAATGTATATTAAGCAGAAACACAGGTCTCTGATGCGGGACAGCTTGAAAGTGGTCTTCCATATCTAGCCTAGCCTTCCTCTTTCTTATTCTTGTAGTAAAATCGTTTTTAGCATCACTCGACGTGATCAGTTAGTTATTCGTGGAAAAAACAGTATTGCAAGCAGTCGCCTGATATCTCTGTCAGCATGTTCGCTGCTCATCATATGGTGAGTGGTCCTGAGGAAACATGCACTTAGAATTGACGTACTCCAAATAACCCATAAAACATTTACCTCCAAGGTTCCTTGTGTATTACATGCTGTTCCTCTTAGGCTTGATTTTTCCATAGGTTTTCATTTATGAACTATATAAAAGCTGTATCCACATTGTGAGCTCTACATGAGCTCCAAAAGACGCTTCGGTTCGTTGTCTCTGGACTTGCGAAATAATTAACAAAAGACAGAAGGCACTGACTTGTTTGAAACATGCAATCATACGAAGCTCATTTTACACTTTCAGATTATAAAATTTCCACCATCGGACTAACTTTTGAAGCGGGCTTGTGTTAACAATAATACTACTAGATTTTATTTCGGCACTACGGTGGGAACTAAAACACAGTCGCACTACGTAATGCGAGGCGTAACTCTTTCTACCTTGACTCAAGTATTACCCAACAGCCCAATGCCAAAAGGCTAACAAATGCTTCTCGCAGAGATGGCAAATCATGGTTGCTAAAAGTGAGAAAAGAAAGTTTGCCTTGGGCCGGAAAAATGTGCTGAAGCCATGACAAAAGTTGCTTCTACCCGCGAAGAAACCAAGCAAAGGCTCTCATTGCCGGAAGTCGGCCATGTCGTCCTATGCATAGCCTGTTACAGGTGCTTTGTAAAGTTAAAAACAGAAAAAACTGAATGTAGCAGCATTCTCGTCGTGCCGTCCTATGGGGCATTTCGTACTACAGAAAACGTATAAACCTTATTTGATCCCTGCGCACAATGCGCCTAACTCAATTGTCGCTCTTTAGCGGCTCGAGCTCAACCTATAGAAACATCGACTATTTTGCTCGCGGGGAGTTTCGGCCGGACAGTTCTGGAGACTCCGCTTGAGTGTGGTCACACAGACTAGTTGAAGCAAAAATTTTTTTAAAATGCGTTTTTGTGTTAGAAGCCATATCCGGTACAGCATAGACATCGACGGAGCGTCTAGTAATAGACTTCTCAGATGTTTCAAGAGTACAATGTTGATATTCTTATAATTAAAAAAAATAATAGGTATGCTATGTAAGCAGTCGCTCGGCTTCATTTGGTAAAGTTGCACTTCGGTTTCGACTACCAGTCTAAATCCACTCTAAATAACTGCAGGGAATGTAAAGCCTTATTTAACCTTTGCTATAATCGCAACTCGCATGAAACACCCTGACATTGGCTATTGTCAAAGCAACGTCAACGGGTTGAGACCAAAACGTTGTAATGCAACGTTCATTTGTCATCATCAAGTATCCTTTGTCTCGACAAGACCCGGCGATAGACTGCCACCAAGAGCTCAACTATAAAATGCGATTTCAATCAACTCCGTAAGATCAAGGTGGTTGACTTGACACCTCATCGGTGACTTTGACAAGCGACCAAGCGGGCAATATATTCTGAACAACGTGTCCCGTTCCATATCAAATGCCCTGTCACTGTAGAATAGAAACTGATGTTATCTAAGTAAATCCCCGCCGCCCGGCGACCAGAAGCACGCTCCGTGTCGTTCTCTGTTGTTATGAGGCAACCTGTTGTTATTTTTGTCGCTCGGCGCTGACATCGTCGAAACCCACGAAAGCAATCGTACAGAGAAGGGGAGCCTGGGTCTAGCTATCTTGGATGGTGGTTGAAGTGAGCAAGCGAACGTCTCTTGCTCAGATATATGTATACGTAATATATAGTTGGTTTTAATAGACAATAGTCGCCGCTAGGTCGCTACGCTTTGCAAAGGAGCATGAAATAAAACAGCTAGATGAGGCAACAAGTATGAAATCAGATCTAGATAAAAACGGTACGACAGTTGAAGTCTAGAACCTGCATCACTGGGTAGGTATATATATATATATATATAAGAGGGTACTATCATTACTAGGCTTCGCCAAAGAGTATCTATTGCAAAAGTAGGAGGCCAAGGACGCTATCATGACACAATGCTTTTTCCTTGGCGGCATAATTTCAATGATCTTTTGTTGCACAAACTGCATCGACGCACAGAAAATGAACACGGGTAGAATATGGCACTATTGAAAAATGCCTGACCTTCATTGTGCCTGCTACCATTCCATTCTTTGCATGATTTCTTTCCGCCCTTCTGCACCAGATCATCCTCAACACAATGGACCAACAACATGGACAGTTTACGGTGCCTCGTAATGTAAAAATGAAATGAGCATTATGCAGGTTCTTTAGTACCTGTTAAAATGTGTCCTGTTCTGTGGCCTATTTGAGAGGCGTTTTTGGAAGCCGAAGGTACTCGAAGCCCAGTGTATATCTTCAGCGCTACTAGTCTCAATTTACTTCGCTCCTTTGAATCGATTGCCTATCAAACTACACGAACTTGTCATTGTCATAGCTACTAGATGATACAGCCGGGTTGACTAAATAACACTCAGCACCAAATAACTACTATAAGAAAAGCTGTTGTAGTGAGATTGGCTCTGGGACTCCTTTAAGGGTCCTTTGATTACAAGTTAAGTAATTAACATAGATACGCTAGAGTGCAAGTTATAAGAATGTGTCGCATCGTGAAATTATATTTACAAAAAAAAGCAGATAAGTCCTCTTAAGGCAAGCTAGACCCATATGAGGTCCACCGAAAGTCTGCATAGTATCGACAGAGTAGTTGCATCTCTGCCGCTTTTCAAGTTTGTATTTCGTCTTCCACTGAGTTCTTCCGCGGAAGGCGATAAACTTCAAATGCTATCGTTTTTTCGCGTTCACCTGCACTCGCTCTCAACCAACAGGCCGTAGGCTAGCGTTGGACACTATATGAAGGTGACCACTATCGTTCTACATTTCGTAACTAGCTTTGTTCCTTTCTCGCGTTGAAGCAAGGCCCTTAAAATGGCATCCTGTATATAATGTCCGTCTACTTGATTGAGATTTTCACCATATAGACAAATGTTACCAATGCGAGCTAAAACTCAGAAATACTTCAACTAGCCCATTCGATGTACTCGTAGTCTAGTGAATGCGTCTTTCTTACTTCACAAAGATTACAAATATTTTCCTTCGCATCGTTTATCACTTCCTCATCGCTGAATGCTTCTTTGACAATTGCATCTGCCAACATTTGTTGCGCTCTTGCAGAAATCATGATGCGCATGCACAATTCGCCCGACTCTTGAACGAACCCAAACCTGACGTTCTTTTTGTGTGACGAAGCGATTGCCCTTAAACGGTTCTTTGTTATCTTCTTTCTTATATACTATGAGCTCTATTCGTAATTAACTCGAAAAACGCCTAGTTAGACAAAATAGCCTTCTACGTGAACATATGTGCCTACATGCTTATGATCCGCAACTACGTAACGTCTACGTTTGCTTCAGAAGAGGATAGATCGGTTAGCGGTAGAACTTTCGGAAGAGCTCGTATAAACCTGCTGCACAACTCATAACAGGGAGTGAGATAGACGACTCGCGTATGACGTATGTTGCTAATCATTTTTCGTGATGTTTACGGCCAACAGTAACTCAAGGTTATCTCGTCCAAGCAGTTTGTAGACCATTAGTATGCATTCTCCTTGTAAGGGACTCCCGGAAGCGAAATCACGCCAAAATAGCTGGAAAGTGAATAAAACGCGCTGCACTTGTAGGCAACTACGACTGCCAACTGCGAAGGCGTTCTTTTGACCGTGAGCGCTGCTCAGCATGGCTATCCACCAACTTTGCCGAATAAGTGGGTGGCGGGCGAAGGGGAAACGTGGAAAAATATTTTATGCATACGAGGTTGGATGCAGAACGAACTAACGTAAAAGGAGATTATTCACGATAGTATGAACAATACTTATGCATACAATTCGATTTTTATCTCTATAACCAATACTTCGATTGACAGTCATACTTAATCCATCTAGCACCAATGTGTGTGAATTCTGGCGAACATAAAATGTTGATAATATAACTTTCCTCCTCTTAACAAAGCATAATAAATTTTACAATACTGCTTATAGATGCGTTCGAATCTGCTCTAAACTCTTGTCAACATTTCGTCTAGTAAACGGATCGAATTACCTTTCAATTAAGATAGCTCCTAAATAACAGTGATTATAAAATTTTCTAGAACCGTAACCTGATGTTTAGGGCTTTTTATACCACTGAGGCGCTTCATGGCGCGTACAGAGCTACACCAATCACGCCCTCTTGCGTTACGGCTCTCCAAAAGCATCCGTGTAGGTCTTACGCCTTCCGGTGGCTCACCGATAGTCCTCATGGGTCATAAATCTGAACAGAACACACATTCTACCCTGCCTACGCTTCACGCAATATCACATTCATTCGTTCGTTCCAAGTTTGGTAAGTGTACCCACGTATTACTCAAAACAGGTGTTTTGGATAAATAATCACACCCATTAGTCTTGTCAACGAGGTGATGGTGCGGTAATTATCATATTGTAGCGGAGGCAAACTAGCTCGCCGCTATGTATGCACAGATATCATTTGATGCTGTAACCCTCAGCTAAACATAGACTCTGATAAAAACCGTGAGTGCCGATGTGACCGTTATAGACCCGTCCTTCCATTCTATATTGCCCATTACACTTGTATTAAAATAAATCTAAGTCAACAATGACCACATTATTCGCATAAGGTTTAATATGTGGCTGATACGCAGGCGCGTTCGGTAATGCATGTTGTTTGTAAAGTTCCTCTATTGCCGTCCAATGGTGACCCATGCTTGCAGGTGCAGCCAACCTTTGGCGTAATGCCTGGTAGAGACCTGCAGATGGACATTTAGTGAATAAGCTACGCCCAATGATAGCATCCAGTTTGTCCTATGCGCACTTACCAGGCTATATTTTTAGACAAGCACATCATCGCATGTCATCGTATTGTTTCTAATACAATCCCCAAGGTCGCAGCCTACTGCACGACTGGACAGAATTGTAAATGATGTAACTGTTTATTACAGGTGCTAGCCAGCTTTATGCCTCTGTTCATATCCAACCACGTGATTAAAACCAATTGCTTTTTGAACTATCTCTTTCAAACAGATATTCTTCTCTATTTCTCAAGAGCAACGTATAATTCATTGCAGCACTTAAACGCCGTATACATCATCACTCATTCAACCCGAGCATATGATCTTGAAATTGCTCACGGGCCGAAATATCATCATTGAAGCGCTTTGGCCGAACTCATTCAAGTTTTGTATACTCCAATAGGAGTTCGAAGTGTTGATGCTAGCATGGCCCAAGGCGCCAATATACCAGGTGTGCCAATCTTATCTTTGATTTTCCGAATCTTGCGCTGGTAGTAGAAACAAACTGCTTAACTCGTCTATTCAGCATAAACGGTAAATTTTCTGGGCCGCATCTGTGCGTTGGAAAGTCCTTTGAGAACATTGAGGGCTATCGGTGTCTAATATAAACCGATGCCTACCCATGTAATAAGCGGATTCAAGATTCGTTGAAGTGGTCGTCTCTCTCTAGTATTCAGTCAATTATGCTTAAAGGTGGTTTAATTACCACTGTAGGGCCTTGGAATTGAAAATGCTTATTATGCAGCGATATCGATTACCACTAATGTCGCACAGTTTCGAAGTGATCGTCCCATCCGCTAAATCGCCACGATTCACTTAGTCTTTAAGGAAGTCGGCACGAAGCATCGGCATAGCTTGATGTGCCTTTAAAAACGTCTCGCAATAAGATAATGGACGATTAATCCTTTGAATGGGAAGGCGCTGATCCCTTAATGAGTAATAGCAGTTTCTTCGTTATAAATTTGGAATGATTTCTTAGACGTACGGGCTGTTTTGCACCATATAGTTGGTTTTTAGTCAAAGTGGGCACTTTTTACGGTGATTCTCTTATACGATCCTGGAATGCAAAATAGAATCGTGGCTAAAGCAACGTCGATTTTTTCTATGTTATAAGAGTAAAACTTACCGGAACAACCATATGTCAGCGTGAAGTTCGCCGGCTTGGCACGTTCGCGTCCACCTTGCGAGGGAAACACGTAGGTGCAAGGGTTCGAGCCCCGCCGTTGCACATTTGCGCTTAGGGAGTCTGTCTTACGAAGTAATGCAAAGAGCGCTACCGTGCGATATTGACACGGTCATTCATAAATTACTTGAAACGGAATGACTAGTTTGCCTTGGCGGACCCTAGGGAAAGCGAGAAAGGACGTGTTTTGTGAAGACCTCCTATAAACGATGGAAGATTTTTTCTATAAACCGAACCCTTTTAACGAGCTAAACTTTCACGAACAAACCTTACAATGGACATTGACACCTTAGAGTATGAAGAATCTCGTTTTTTTTATCGTGGCGTGAATGTGGTGCGATGTAATGCGTATTTGATATGAGCATTTTTACGCGTATTGTCAATTTCGAAAAGCTTAGTCATTTGACAATTATGGCATAGACCCAAACCCCCAACGGAATCAAGTAGAATCGGAAAACACGGAATATATTTTTCTGAAATATTTCTCGCTCAGATTTCTCTGATCCTAAGTATATAAAAGGCCAAGGCTCCAAAGAGTAGAGATTATCAGAGGGACTTGAATAGATAACCAATTGGTCACCTCAGCTCGTTACGGAAACATTGACCACGGTTGCAAGTACTTAGCTAGTCCCATCCGTGATAAAACCAAGAAACTGAGCTGCACATGTCGACTCCACAGAAATGCGGCTTTTTTAAAATGTATGCATACCAAAACCAAAAAAATCGGCTTTTTTTAGAAGGATTTTATGATCCATACCTAAATGCAAGTATATGTTACTGTGTGCGGCAATGGTGGCATTGAATTAACGGGACAAACGACAGTCACTATGGTGGTAGATCACCTTTGGTGGTTTTGTCCTTCTGAAAATGGGTGCTAAGCTCATGGAACTATCGTTACCGCTAAGCCATCACCAAAAAAAACCAACAAGATTCTTTGATCAGTTTATAGTGCTCAGTCAAAGACGAACTTCCGTTAAGAGCTTTGGCAATCGCGCGAACTCTCACTTATCTTTTTATTTTCAGTATTGCTTGGCCGGAAGGTAGATTGAAGCAAATCGGACGATTCCGGAAAAGCCCGGATCAAATCATGCGGTTCACTGTGTTTGTTATGTGAGAGAAAATTTGTCCACAACTTCATGCTTTTGAAACCTTTTATCTACGCTTGAATTTCATCGACTAGCGGCGGTGAACTAGCGGCTCATGTAAAGTGGCAGGCTAGTGGATTTGAGTAAATTCTTCTAACCAAGAACAAGTGGCATAATTAGCATGGATTTTGCAAATATTCATATCACAAGCATCGCCATTAGCTTCTCCGCTGGAACGAACAAGTTTCGGTGTTCAAGTTCCCGGCTTCTACTAATATCATTCTTACGATCATTGAATTATGCAATAGTAGTGAGAGTATGTTGTCCTTTATACATTTAGAAGCTATTAATAATATACGTATTTTATAGTTGTTACGAATTGTTTTGTCTATCTCAATAATCTATGCATTTAAACGTTCTCGCTGTGTTTAAGGGGATCTCGTCCTTAAAGTCACAGTCAAGAGGCTCTACTTGTGATAATAGTATATACTTCGCATTACCAGTATAGGTATTAGTGGGACGGGCTTCAACTGCCCTGCGGCCTTTTGAACTGAATTCAGAAAAGAGCCATATCGCGGGGATGCACGCATACAAGCGATATAATGACGACTGCCAACGAAAACGTGCAGCTAGGCGCATAATAACACTTTTAATACAGATTCCCTTTCTATAATGTGAAGGATCAGTTCCATATAATATGAGCAAGTGGATCTTCACGCGAATCTAGGTTACACTATAAAGGCTGCACGGCTTGCCACAGCGATTGCGCTAGCACAGTTATAGTTCAGGGAAATTTGACTTAAAAGGTGATCTATTCACGCGGTTAATGAAATGGGTATGCTTACCATAATACCTAATTCGCTCCGTAGGCTAAAAACTACCTGTCAAATCCTTTCTTGCTGGTACTTCTTCCTGTAGGGATTACCGTGCATGATTTTTCGAAGAATGGTGAGGCCTTTGATCTTCGTCGTTTCTTTATCCGCGCGATGGCGTGACTCTCTAAACGTAATCACCTAAAATATTGGAGTAATTACATTGGCAGTAATTCAACTAGGTAATAATAGTTTTATTATCAAACAATTTAACCTTCTTGCACTGACCTCGTTCGTCTGGTATGTCACGTTTATATACCTCATAGATTGTTTAAAAAACGCTATCTCTACAATTGATTCAGAAGAACTCCATATATTCGAATAATCTAGGAAAAACTTTAAAAACTTTAAAAGTTTGCTACGAATTGAAACTGAGCCAATGATGGTGAAAATGTGCAAAAATAAAAATTTCGATTACAGAAACACAATGAACTTTTTTTTCGTCCAAAAAGCTTAAACCGTATGTCCAAATATTTGTAAACAAGCCTCTTAAGATTTACCTAAGTTCCCAAGTTGTCTATCAAAATTTCCCGCGGTCTTCCCTCTTTATCCGTCCTATAGCTATAGGTAGTGAATTAGTCAACTATGTATATATATATATATATATATATTCAAGCATTATGAACTGTTTTACTTTATGCTTTGGGCAGCGTTGTTATAAGACTGCCGACCAGAGCATTAAACAGGAACCACATTAACGGTGGTCACACGGAGAGCCTGGCAGCGTGTTTGAGGTTACCGGTGTGCTTTTGAAAATCTACACACCTTTTCAGATTCCGAAGACATTGTTTTTGCCTCAGGGAGAACCCCTTTAGGTGACTTTGTGTCATCGCGTCAAACAAAATCCAATTCAATGACATTAGCGTTTACGTTCGTTTATGGTTAAGCACTTTAGGTCCTTGTCCAAATAAGTATGCAAGTATCTTAAAAGTTGTGTCACATAACAGCTGCGGATGTGACTGTCATACATCACAATTCCGACATCCGTCTTTAAATAGAAATGTTCGACATCTCGGAACGAGCCATTCTCAAGTGAAACTCCTATTTAGGATTTTAAGTTTCCTAATAGGCACACTCCGTTGCTCTGATCGGCCATTGTACTATATGCTTGTTAAATCTTAGGTCTTCGTCTTCTTAGTGTCTCATTAAAGAGAAGGGAATAGCGCATTCTTACATTGGCAGTGGATTTCTGTATATGATAGAGATCTTTGCGCCAAGCTGCGCCACCATCCTAACAAAAGATTGCCTACGCTCCACAAGGCCTACCAAACTTCGCCGTTTAGAGTGGATTAATTATCTTTTTTTTTTTTTTTTTTTTTTAAA
>MNPL01023459.1:1336-15553 GCA_002081605.1 Tropilaelaps mercedesae
CGGATAAAAATTCTGAACAATCGATAGTAAAAAGCGCACGCCTTAGAAACCTAAGGACATTAACATATGTAAAAAAATTTTAAATATTTGGGTCGAAATGCCTTCATAGAGAAGTTGGCATAAAGACTAATATAATTACGTAAAATATGCAAAATTCACGTAAACAAAGTGTGTTTTCTTGTTAATGTTGTTGCAGCGGGTGCGCAAGTCTATTCCACATGCCAAATATCACTCACCAACAGATGGTCCACGAGCTTCCGGTGAGCCTTTACTAGAATTAAACACAATGATTGTAACGTGTATTTTTTTTATAACACTCAATTGTAAATGAAAATGAAGAAATTTACTTATTAAGAGCCATTTTTGTGTAAATGTGTAGGGCATTGTATATTGTTTTCCCTTTAACACCATAATCCTTAAATGGATAAAGGCTGGGTTGGACGTAACACTTGTGGCCGAGGTAATAATAAAGGCTGAGTCGTTCAGGATAATACTGCGTGCCAACTTTCCCCTTCAATGTTTTTCGTACCACAAGGTTCGTCATGTAACAGCAGAGTGTGCACAAGGTGCCATTCCTACTTGCAGGAAGTACTCCCAGATCTTTAAATGAAGATTTTTGCAGAAGCTCACTGCGGTACAAGAGGTGACGTATACATACCTAACAAAAACGGGGGTGAGGAAATCTTACGGAGGAGCTTAACCATATATTTTTAGACCTGACCATCATCCAACATTTAACGTCTACGGTATCGCTTGTTGCATTACTTCGTATAACAGACCCCATAAATGTAAATGTGCAAATGTAGAGATCGAATCCCTGTGTCTCCTCCGGTGCCAAGGCGCATGCAGTCCATCAAGCCACCAAGTTCAACACAAAGAACCTAACTAAAAAAAACTGCATACAGGTTTCTCTGTATCTATAGGCTTTATCACCAGGATGGCTAAAAGAGAATCCGCTTATTGAACACGTACCTAGTTCTTTATAACCAGAGAATCTCAAGAGAATATTGTTTTCACTTGCAGTTTATTTATAAAACTGCTTTCCATCTAACAAATAGAGAACAACTCCTAATAATTATAACTGGTTAGACGGTAACAATTTTTAACGACTGCCCCATACGAGCCTACGAAATTTAAAAACGAAAAACATGAAACGCCAATTTTTGCAGCAAGTCAAGTCTATGAATCCGGTCGCGACCAGTGTCAAAATTGTAGACATTTACCTCTATCTGCACTAGGGATATAGAAAATCGGGACAGCTTCCCTGCAGCCCAAAGCAAAACTTATGTGCTTGTGGTAAAAACGGTGATAGCCGATATTTCGGTTGGTCAGGAAGTATGTGTAAATTCTCTTGGTTCAACCGTAATTCCTTTGCAGTCTGTTTTAGCAAAGAAACAGAAAATGAAGAATAAGAAGGTAAAACGTGTCATGGGCTCAAAAAGGAAACCATACAAATAGTCGAGATGTAATTCTCGATCAGTGAATGTCATTAACTTCTCATTGACACCAATATGAAATGCTTGCAAGGACGGTTTGTGGCAGAGGCCATAGAGTTTCGATGGCTGACTTGTACGCTTCTTATAAACTTCTTTCAATTCACAAGTTATATAATTGCTCTTCTGGGTTTGAAGATGACAAAAAAGGATTCCGTTCCGATATTTCTTGTTTGCTCTTCTGGGCGCCGGCAGTTCCAAACTACGTAACTCCAGGTTTGCAATACTTTTTGTTTTGAATGAGTCTAGCAGGCGTGCTCTAGTCTCTTGTCGTCTGCAGCCAATTATTTGATGATCTCTGGCTCGTGAAGTAGGACTACTAAAGCCTGTCAGTAAGATACGCCAAATATTTTGTTTTAAATACACTAATTAAAATACGAGCGAAATACTAAAGCTCGTAGAAATATCAGAATGTAAAAATGTAAGAAACATCAATTTGAGGCCCTTTTTCTTCCTTCTTGGATTACGTGTACTTACGTTTGAAAGTCAGTTTCCAAGTAGTAGTATCGTGTATAACTGTATTCACGGTTGTAGAATTTCTTTACAAAAAATTAGAATTAAATGTCTCCGGCAATTGAGACATTATATTATTACTATTATTGTCTATTTTTTTTCGAGCAACTAGTTCCGTCCATGAATCAGCATCTTTATATAAACGCATAGAACAACAACGCAAAGCTGACCGAGCAAGGTAGACCGCTCACTTATCTGACTTTTATTTGTATACACTGAGTAAGCCCGGGACGTGTACACAACATGGTACAAAAATACATGATGTAGATATTTCTGAGTCCAATTGAGACGCATCAAATTGAAAGGTCCCGATGTATTTTCAATATAAACTGAGTCAACCTCCTGCCTTGTTCCTTGATCCAGGGCTACTATTGTATATTCTAACTCAAGCACATACAAACCTTTGATTATTAGAAGCTATACCAAAAATGCTAGAGAGCTCTGTGGCAATACCTTCACAGAAATTTAACTAACTTCACCAATAGGCTGTATTAAAACTTGTAGAATAGACTTTGCTATCGACCCCCCACTGCCGGAAATTTGACAAAGACAACGGTTGGTAGAAGCCCATGGAGAAAGTGCCCGAGAAGGCTTACTCTCGATAGCAATAGATGCATCGCTCGCGAAATTCGTGATCGTTTGGAATCCCTTCTAGAAAAAGTAATGCCCGCAGCTTAGTTTGTGTTTCCATTGGATTTTGCCACCATCTCAGCCAAGCATGATGCTAAAAACACTTTTTTCGTATGGTTGGCATTCTTAAAAATAGGAGCCCTAATTTACGAGCTCAAGGGATTTCACCTATGAAGTTGCAATAAACATCCTAGTAGAACTCCAAGACCCATGGAACTTGACGCAAATATTATATTAGGAGAACATTGTAAATGATGAATATGCCAAATTGGGCAAAATCCATACTAGGAGTTGGAATTGGCTCTAACAGGGCCTTTATCTTTTACCAAATTTCCATCTGGCAGGATTGAGATAAATATTTCTACGGGCTGCCATTATGCCTTACATATAAAAAGTTGCATATAAAAGTAATAGAGTACAGGAAATCGTAAACAAGAAAAACGCAAGAATTACAGATACAATATAAAATTTTGTGTACAAAACGACGAGTTAGATACGCAAATCAAAACTAACACGAGTGAATATCCCGAAAGTGAATTTCTTCATTGGGTACTGTCACAGGCGATTGACATTAGCTAGGAAAATACTGCTTTGACTGATGGCCCGACTATCCAGAGCTCGGGTTCAATGGCTTTATTCTACACATTCTCTTTTCTTAATTGTCATCTTTGTTACGCTATATAAATAGTGGCTATAGTAATTGTGATTTGAGTGTATATTTAGTCACACTTATAGAACTAGTAGTACAATAATGCATCATCACATTTTCTGTAATGGACGGCGAAAATCCTACTCGCTAATAAAATTATATATCCTTTTACTGTTTGCATTCCAGTGGTTCTAACACTAAAATCACGGGATGGTCCATGGTATTCTCGTCTTCGGGACGCACTTGTCCGTTGTCTCCAATCTAGCTGTTTCTGTGTGAATATCGGTCGGCGGCCAGATGCAGTTTGAGGCAGCTAACAAATTATTGATCCGGGTTACGCAAGATATCTACGTGCTATAAAGCACGATACAGTTTGATGCAAACTCAAGTAGATATTATCCGGGATTTACGAGTGTATACAATGCGTTAGGTAATTTTCCAGTAACCGATGCAGATTAAGATGTTTAAATAAATTGGTCAAATCAAATGCTGAGAGTTGCGTGTTCAAAGCCAACTATTTTAACACTCGCAGTAAGGGCTACTGCTCGAGTCCACACAGTACCTATTTTGACGAGAACACAAACTAATATGACACTATAGTTTAATCATCCAGACGTCAGTGACCTTCCTCCCGAGAACTTATTTTCAATGCGAGGCAGAAATACCAAGCGACCTTGAGTGGTTATAGGAAGACTTTCGACTGTCCTCCGCAAGTTCTTTAAGATAGCTGGCATTGGATACTGTCATTTTGTAGTAGATAAACGAGGAGGAGGCTTGCAATTATGTCCTTTAAGCAAACATTAATATGGAACGATAAGGGTACTACGCGTAGAGCTAATTAATAGGCTGTACATATTAACTATTATTGTGCAAACCACACAATAAAATCCAGAATACTTTGAGTGTGAGTTTTGTTATCTATTCTGTGGAGATGATGTGCGTATTGATGTTCGGAAAAGACAAGAAGCAAATATGCGAATATTAATATGAAACAAGGATTAAGGGTCTGTAAGTGATACCTAACCACACCAAGTAAATTTACAAGTTATTATCGTACTTGTGCCGAATACCTAATATAATGGCATGATAATTGCCTGATATAATAAATAGTGTGTCATTATGTTCGATGTGCAACGATTGGAATTTCTCTTTCTACTAGTAGATTTATCTGCTGAAGCCATTACGGTGGTCGTTTTGTCAATTTTTAGAATTGTTCAACATCATATTGACAGCAGTAAACTACAATTCAATTCAAGAAGGAATGAGGTAACAGGAATACCTAAATTCTAATAAATTTTGCCCATACATAGTCGACTTTGTTATCATTTGATTGTGATGGGCGAAAGGGAAGGATTGTACTGTTTTATCGGGCACGAGAGCTGTACATACAGAAAAAAATCGTACCTTAGATTGCCACTTCTGCAGTAGAACTTGTACAATCTCATCAGATTTGTAAGTGCCTGGATACAAAAATGCATTCATTTATAAGTGGTATTCGATTGAACGGTATTGAATTATTTTGATCTGTGCTAAACTAATATGTTGGACCGTAGTAAGCCTAAACATCCGTAGAAGAGTCGTAATAAGATAGGTTAGTTAAATTTTGTTTAAAGTACAACCCATTGTTGCCGCAGTGTTGTCACCCAAGCTATACTCATCGTAGTATATGGTGCTTATCAATGTTTGAGGCACGTACCGTGTTGATGCGCTAAGACGTAACTTGGCGTGACTATAGGTCACTGGATAGAATGCGTCGCTTTCTCCACAGGATAGCTGCTTTTCACGGGCCGGACGACAAAAAGGATAGACGTTGCCCTGCCATTGATCGCACCCATTTTTTTCACATGTATCCAGTATACGTAATAATTTAAATACACTAAATCCATTTTGCTTGCTGCTAAAAGTTCGAGATAACTGTGTTATGGGCTACTTTTCTGTTACGAGCGCGAGACGATGTCAAGACTTTTTTGTTTTTAATAATATATTAAGTATGGCCTCTCCCTCTCTTTCTCTTTTTGTGCTTTTTTGTAAGAAAGAATACAATATACTTTAATTAAAGTATACATAATGGTGAATGCCACCGATACTACCTGCTTGTGTCTTTTTCTTTTAACATCCATTATTTGGCTATTAACAAGACAATGATTGCCAAAGTTAACAGTCAACAAAAACGTAACATAAGTCAAATTGTAACTGACAGCTTCAAACAGTATCACAAGTGTATGGATTCGATTTTGTTGGAAATTGATGTAACGTTAGGTGGACTTCGGCCATTGCTTTAGAAACAAGATTATTCATTTATATTTTAAAATGTTATTATATTTATATTTTAAGTTATATTTCTCTATAATGCACGCATTATCGTTGGCATACGCATTTACAACAATGCATGCCAACAATCTTATTTTGTCGATCCTTAGGAGGAAGTCAAGAAATACCTGAGTTTGCCTACCGGTCTATATACTATTTGCACAATCATAAAATCAATTTCGTTTTTGCTAACCGCTAACTTTTCACAATATTGTTTGACATATCATTAGTGGCTAATTTATAGTATTTATATTCCTTAGCGTTTTTACGTAGTACAGGAGATACAAAATTAGGCTTACACTTAGTGAAAAGGTAGACGCACAGTTGATACTTGCGTAACTAGAAAGTGAGCACTTAGTTTTTTTGTATTTTGTACGACAAGCAAATAGTCTTGAGTTATAAAAGCTACGTTGATTCAAAACAATTTTATTTTAGTACTGTCCATTTAGTTGCAGTCAAGTAGCATCTCAGAAGAAGAAAAAGTGCATTGAAGTAAGGTCTGCTGATTGGGTAGGCCATTGCATTAAGCTTCGTCTATTTAAAAGCCATTGTTGTACTAATCGACCTGGTCCAGAAATGTACTCAATTCAAGTTTACCTGAAATTATTCAAAGAGTGGCATGATGCAAACATACGCATCGTTATGGGTTAGTGTGTGGGTGTCCTGTTCTGTTGTACATAAATACAGATCGCCTTAATTTTGACAGAACAGCACCTCTCAGCATGTTAAGGTAAATGTCTTGTGTGACTGATTTATAAATACAGGCATCCTTCTACAACTAAGCACTACAACTAAAACTCACGCCGCGGAACATAACATCACCAGGGGAACTGGGGATACCATTACTTTTACTAGTGAGTGCGAATTAGGTCAGCCGGATCAATTGAGCAAGGATCCTACTTAAGCAATACCACGTTCTGCTGCCATAGCTTTCGCCAGGTCATGTAACTCCTTTCCTCTGTTACAGTTTACATCCAGGAATGTAGAACTATCATTCTGATTTTTTTGAAGCGAGTCCGTAATATGGCCTTCTTTGGCTCAGTCTTCCTCGTTTGGAGAAGTTTGACACCTTTTTGCTGTTTTTCTCGCAGGAGTTATGAAGTCTTCGTTGTCTGTCCTCCCTGCCAACGTACCCTTTCCTCGATGGAAGTGGTCGTTCTACGCAGTTTGCGCCTCGACTGACCCTGGGCCTTCCAACACGCTCGAGAGCTTCGACAGTCTCCTTATCTAATCTACCTACACTGTGGGCGCTCTAGTGAAGTAGCCGTATGCTCCTTATCCTTTTTACGGTTATAGCATGACGAAATGTTAAAGCATCCATTAAATTCATGTCCAAATTATCCGCATTTATAGCATATTTTGCTATCTACCCGCTAACTTGAAAAGGTTCTAGTGGCGTAACCAGCCCGTTGACAGTTCTGGTAGCAGAAAACATCCTCCCAAGCATGGATTGGGCAAGTCGACTAGCCAAGTGAAATCTGGGAGGAGAAACCAGGGTTTATAACCCTATCAGGCAGCTCTTCTTTAATCAGCCGATACCATGTTCCGTTATAACCTTTTCTATGGAGATCGATATTGATACTAATTAGTTGTCTTATTGAGCCTTCCAGCGCCTTTCTTTACAATTATTCTTCGCTGTGCCGATTTCTCCTAAAATTCTGATTATTGCCTCAACTGTCATTTTAACGAAACTATATCTAGTTTTGGAGTCCCCTGAGGAGCTTACGAACGTTCGCTCTACGTGCCTTATTCTTCTTAGACAGCTCAAGGATAATCAATTTTGATTCCTCAGCCCCGATAAAACTCGATTTAACCCATTTAGTCATTTTGTACTTATGAGTGTAACCCATTTTTATACATATTCAATATTTTAGTAATTGGGAGATGATACATCTTGGACCAGGGTCTCTCCAACGGTGACAGGAACTGTTTCGGGTTCTTGTGTGTCTTTTTCAACTGCCTTCTCCAGGGCATAGCTGTTATCCAGTCCCCTTAGCTCAGCTTTGAGTTCTCAGAGCCTGTCTGTAAGCTGTACCTGTGCGCAACTGGGGTGCTTCTTCGATCAGCTCTCTGTCATTTATTTTACAGCTTAAAAGACTCTATATCAACGTTTTCTTAATTGTGACAATTTTTAACCTCGAGGATCTTGATTTTCCCTCCAGTTCAATTTTTGCACTCTGTATCCTAGCATCTTCATTCTTAGATATCTCAACCATCAGATCCTCGATCTTCGCCGTTCTTTTTTATTCTCCAAGGCCACTTTTTACTTGCTGTGCTTCTCTTCTTCTCTTTTAGATTAACATTTCTACTCTTAACGAATTCTGCCATCTTTCATATTAGTGCCTAAAGATTAGTAAGGCGGTCAATGATTTTAGCCACTGTCGTTATCCTCTAGGTGTCCTTTTTCTTAAATATGTCCTGCACTCGTCAAGCCACTGGCTATTCTCTCTGCTCAATCACAGTAATTAAAAGGCGAACTAAATCAACTATGGCGCTATTAAACAGAATGAAATATGTGTTTGTCGGGATATATAAGTTAAAAATGAGTGTAATGGGTATTGTCGCTAAGTGAATATTCACTCTTATTGCTTTTGACGTGATTGAAAGGTCACCCCTGCAATTGGGAGGTGAATCTAACGTCTTGGTTATTGCTCATCGTTGAAGGGTTTAGGAGAAAGGATGAATGTGCGATGTACTCGCCAAAGAAATTATGGATAGGTAGGGCTGCCAAAACAGATAAAGTTTCAGGACGCAAATTAGGAAACTCTTCCCACGTTCTGTAACGATATTAATGAAACAACTGATTGGAAAAATCGCTAATAGTCACGAATTTCGTGCGTATGACATTATTGCGCGTGCCCTTTGGAACGCCTGTAGGAACTACAGGCACACTAATCCGTCGAGAAGGTGTTATTTGGCCACTTAGTCAAAATTTTTACGCTGGCATTCTAAAAGAGGGACCTACCAGAAATCTTTGGTTTTGCTAGGGCGGTTAAACGTGACAAAATGAACTGCCAAAGCTGCCTGCGGAAATGGACGTGTCAGTCGAGCCAGTAGATACTTTCGTTTAAAGCATTAAAAGGGGGCTTACAGAAGCAGTACCGAAAAGCTTATTTGGGGACGCTTCTCTAAGCCTCATTCAATAATGCACTCTCATCTCTTAAAAAGTTAGCAGCCCAAAACCCTAAATTTGTATACAAATACGCCTAATAAATTCCTAAGGAAACTCAAAAACGATAGCGGAGAAGTCGGAATTTGCATTCGGTGTTTTTTTAACACTGGGGCAGATGACTGCCGGAAGCTCATCAAGTAGAAACTGCTTACTGAACGTGCCAATTTCGCTGCGTGGTTACCAGCAAGTGCTGCGGAGAACAAAGTTACAATGCATTTCGTGCATGCCTCTGCACGAAAAATGTAAGAGGGTAAGCGACACTCTTGAAGTTCCCGCCACTGGTTTTTCTAATTATTTGCTTCTGATAAACGCATTGGTAGATATTTACGCAACAACAATTGCATGCAATATGATAACAGTAAACAACGTCCGTAGATGCCAGACATATACTGGCAGACAACAAGTGTGCATGCAACGTGTTGAATCACTGACCACGAGCAATACATGGAGGACGTGGGGTCATCTAGTAAGGAGACTGGATATTAGTCCCTCACGCGGCGCCGATAAAAGAGTCACCTCGTCCCTGATGAGTTATGTTGTTTGCTGTAAGGACCTGAATAAAGGAAGATGAGTCGACGTCCTTAGCTAACTCATAGATAGATAGCCTTCCACGTCAGTGCAGAAGCGCCGTTTATATCGCAGGTTCTGTGTGCACGGAGGCGTGAATGTCAGAACAGCGAAGAAAGTGAGAAGCAACGACTAAAGACAACGCAGCGAGTTTGGATAAGTTGAACCCTTGCGTCGCACGAGCTCAGATCGCTGTAACGGCTCAGTTCATAGGTCTGATGATGCCACTTTATGAATTTTGCATTGGCAGCGACAAATTGCAAAAAGTTAAAAAAAGCTCATGATTGGCTAAGGATCGACGATTGTGGCCCGCAGCCAACATACCGTGTGCGGTCGATCGGTGGCATGTCAACAAACCTAGAAGAGTTCACAGGCAAAAATTAACTGATTGCTGAGGAATGGGTGCTCAGATTCGAGACGGCTTGAAATCTTGGGCAGCGGACAAAGGCCGATGTAAAGGTGGTGCTTTTAGCTAAATTGAGTGAAGCAGCGCGGCTATGGCATTTAAAACATAGGCTTGACGTGGCCACCTACACGAAAGGGAAGTCATGGTTTTCGGTAGCATTTTTAGGAAAATAAGGGAAGGAAGCGTTGATAGGACAACTCCAAAGATGTGTGCAAAGACGGTCTGAACCTGTAGGCGAATATGCGTATTAGAAGGAACCGATCGCGCCAAAGTTGAACGTGGAAGTGGAAGATGTCAACGTTTCTCATTCATAGTGTAAATGGTTCGATTATACACCAGTCTCTTTTCCAAGATATAGAGAAACAGTGAAGTTGGAACAGAACGTGCGAACCTCGAGCATCGGCAGCGAGATAAGCGAAGGTGGTCGCCTAGCAGAGCGGGTTGCAATATATTCGAAGGGCTTTTCCTATTTTGCTCGGCATTAGTTGATCATCGACGGTTTTGATATCTAGAAGGTGACATGGCATTCTGGCCGGTAAAGTACAGCCGTCGACCCCATTGCAAAACGAAAGCAACCGCCTCGTTTCAATTCAAGGGAGCGACACATACAGAACCATTCACACCGGTGACTCTCACCGTAGCGGTCTCTGTTGGTGTTGATTGAATTTGAACAGCACTATTGCAACTAAGAAAAAAAGAAAGGGAAGTTGTGGCAGTTTGTTATTGCTGCTAACGACCGGGGCACGTTGCGCGTGTTTGTCCCCACGTAGCCAGTATGCAGTGAGTAGTAACCTAGTCAGCGAATGAAAGTAAACGAGATCTCTGTAATAGCAGTGACACCACGAGAACTGACCGCGGGGTTAAAAAACTTATCATTAGCGAACAAGAATGGAGAGCTAAATTTTATACGGAGACAAAAATTACTATTATTTCCCAAAGTGCAGCACATCAGATGAAACTACAGCTTCAAGTTACCCAATTTAGAGTGTGCGTCTTAGAAACAGTGTGGTTATGCTCTATAGCCATTCAGATGAGGTATTGTGCATGAGCGGGTGATGAGCAGTGTTCTCTCCGATGAGGCTGAGGGTGACACCTGGAACGGTCGGATAGAAAGGCGTTCTTTTTTCAATACGACTGTCGAGTTTCCAAGGTTCCTCTTGTCTCAAACTGGGGTACAGCCCGGTAATAAAAATTTAGGCCGTGGCCGATTGCCCACAGCCGGAGAATGCAACCGATATGCAGCTATTCCTTTGGCTAACTAGTTTTTCAGGCTTGTTAGAGGCTGCGGTTCCATCGCTCCTCCGCTGAGGGAACTGTTGCGAAATCGTCACCAATGCTGGCGAATTACAATTCAGGGCTTCCGTCAAAGCTATGCAATGACGTCAGCAGAGTCGAATCAATTGCGCTAATTTAGTATAGGCACATTAACAATTGGGAACTTGTACGCCGTCAGTTTTAAGCTTTTTAAACCACTCCAATGTATTGGAACAACTTGCGTTGGTATGTGCCATGCAGAAGTTGTTGGGACTCCTTCAAGGGCAAAAATTTAACTGATGTATCGATGTAGTCCAGCATGATTTAGAAGACGAGGACCACTGAGTTTATATCCTATTGGCTCACGGAGCTAGTTCGTCTGACTCGGTGAGTGCTAATTCACATCACTGTATGATTTAATAAACGAATTGAAACTCTGAATTTTGATAATAGAGCTTGGTTTGTTCGAAGAACGGGTCGTCAACTTTTCATGATCAAGTCTCCAGGCTGAGTTGATTGATTCGAAGCAATGCGTGACGAAGATAAGGACCCCTAGTGTATACTGGTATCTATGAAAGTTTTAAGGCCATTTTCTTTCCTTGAAAGAGTGCTGAAACATGTCCCTATCAGTTTTACAGTGCTGCGCGAAGTACGGGTGACCTATGAACGACTAACTGTTTTGGATGTAGCAAAAAATGTTATTGTAATAGAAATTAGGTGATAATCATTTTACATGAATCACAGCTGATACACTATTAGTCCCCGTTATGACAAGGCCCCCAGACCGTGCGATATAGTTCCAGTACTGATTCAAAGACTTTTTTTCCCCCTACTAAGGAAATCGTTTCCAAGTGAAAGAAATGAGCACTCCGCATAGTGTGTAGTTTTTCGCACCATTTAAACGTGCCACATTGCATTTCGGTACCACCAATAGAAAAGCCAGGGTTAATTTACGTATTCGTAACTATGGATGCTACCTTAATTTATTCAATGTAATTATGGGTTCTAAATCAAAGAATAATGCATGCGGCCGTTTATGTTTATTTTTCTTACGCCTAATTATCGTAAAGTATTTTGGTATAATCTGCCATTATAACCTTTTATCCGTAAGAGCACTACTTCGTATGAAATTTACGTGGGGATCATACAGATATTAATGATCCTACCGACAACAACCTTATACGCTGAACTACAATGCCGAAGGTGAAAGTAGTAAATTATATGATCTAATACGGCTCAACGGTTTTGGGAACCTGTAGGACTCCGTAAAAACAACGCTCTTCAACCTCCGTCGACGCTCGACAAGTATTATGTGGGAGTATTAAGGGTGCATAACGACTGAAGAGGGCAATAAGAATTTCATTAACCAAATTATAGCATCTGTTTCTTATTCTTATAATATAGAAGACAAATGTTTTTCCAAGTCTCTCTAAGTACTGAATAGAAAAAAATTAGAATCAATCACCTGAAAAATAATAATTGTTTTAGTTGAAGTTATATGAATGGATTTCTATGAACTTCACCACCGGAATTCTTAAAAATTCAAAAATACTTTGCTCATATAATTTGCACCGCCTATTAGCAAAAATGACAATGTATCAAAACGCTGTTTCTATTTAGAATACTGACGATGCGCACAGAATTTACAATATTTGATGTAGACACACGTCGAATATTTCAATGCGAAGTAAACAGCCGACCCTATATGATGCGTAAAATCTATTGCATCAATTTCTAGAAGTTTATTAGACGTTTGATATTTATGGAGGCCAGAGAAAAGAACGAAAAGGTGTGGGGGCCTAAGTCTGGGCACTGGTTCTGACGAGAAATAAGTATAAACCTTACGAACAACAAATAATGTAACACAAAAACTGACAAAGGCCTTTAGAACATTTGTCTTGTATTTATAATATTTATATATTCTACTAGTTCGTTTTACGCTCTTTTTATTGTATTTTTAGTGAGACAGCACTATTTGAAGCAGGTTTGAGGAAATAACACAAAGCTGATTGCATGGTTTAACGCCTACGGCCGCTCTGGAAGAGTCTCTGCTTCAGATTCTGTATATTTTTGGTGCCCGTAGCTCCTTGGCCTTGCTGCGATGACATAATGAAGTCAGGAAGATCCACACCCATCATCACTGCAACCAGTCAAATTATATATCGTTTACGGATTGAGAACGTTTCAATCTCTATTCTTGACATATAGCTGGTGTCGATTAGAATCATTTTTATTTTAATTATAGCATTTTGAATACATTTTTAAAATAACAAGACAATCGTGCCTGAGATATTCCACTCGAGTATATTTTAAAATAATACTCTCAGCCGAAAAATATTTCAGTAAAAACCTAGCTTTTGCTATATTTTTATGCAAAAAGGACTCTTCTTTGGGGCTACTTGAACTGACTTAATAATATCGACATTTTAAAATAACATAAACTAGCATTTTATTGGAAGTGGTTTTAAAATTACATTCACACGACTGAGGATGTTTGTGCAAAGTTTCGTTGAAGATTATGCATTTAAGTAGCACGTTAAATATAAAAAACGCTTTGTGGGGCCGGGGTTTTCAAACCTTTTTACCAATTGCGACGTGAGTAACGGTTTGTTTGCGAGTTTTTTTCTGGAAAATGCCTTCGCTAATCTCAATGGAAGCGCAAACAAACAAAATTAATGGATACAGAAAAATAAAAATCCTCAAGCGGATAACCGACGGCTACATATAGCCGCTGTATCCCGCTTATTGATCAAGTGAAGGTTTTTTTAGCCCAGATACGATGATTGTGTTTATTTTCTTCTTGATCATTTATATCTCGTCATTTATATGAAAACCAGAAAAAAGTTAAAACCTCTCAAAAGGCGTCTTTCTATCTTTTTGCACAACAAGTCAATATCGTGGTTTTTAATCAAATATTTCACATGTAGTCTTAGCTGCGTGAATATTATTTTGATATCAATTCGCGTATCGATATAAATTCGCATTTATATATTCATTATTTATAGATTCACTTGTAAACGCTAAAAATTATGTTTTCAGCGGAATCAAATAATCGATTGTTTTTCAGTAGGTCATTTTAACCAATACCGGTTATATGTCAAAAGAAACTACAACGTCAGCTTTTCAACAGAATAAAGAGATTGAAAAATCTCAGCTACAAGTATTTTTATAAATGTTTGAAAATAAAAAATACTTCAAACACTATATATATATATATATATAT